>JABJVR010049423.1:0-18395 GCA_025773905.1 Chitala chitala | reverse complement strand
GACAGAGGGGCCGCTCCGTGCGGATCCATAAAGACAGAGGGGCCGCTCCGTGCGGATCCATAAAGACAGAGGGGCCGTTCCATGTGGATTCAACAGAGCCCCCTGACTGACCTTCTTGGATTTGCGTTATATGTTATGTAAATTTAGGCACTGAACCAGAATGGGCCATGTTCAAGAGCGCCACAGCTGAGGCAACTGAATGGAGTTGTAGCCGTAACATTGTCAGTACCTGTTGTGGTGATACTTCCCAAAGCTGCTGGAGGCACCAGGGCTAAAGGGAGCCTTCAATCTTGGTTAGCTTGTAGGACTCCAGAACCTCCTGACAGATCAGCAAAGGAGGTTCTAGAATCCTGTGGAGCGCACAAATGTCAGTTAGGAACACTGAAACTCAGATACAGGAGAAGTTCAGTGAAAATGACTTTGTTCTTCCTCTGGAGAGCCTGAGGCAGCTCAGGAGGGGCAGCAGGGCGTTGCCCGGGAACAACAGGAATGGGCAACTACTGAGCTGAACTGCAGACAGTCGGGCAGTGAAGGAGTGGCGATCTCTTCAATACCTCCGACAGGCCTTCCACTGAGGAAGCAGAGCTGGAGGACGTGCCCATCGCTGGGGCTGACCTCACTGAGTTACCCGAATAACGGGGATAGTTCCTCTGGACTGGCAGACCGGGGTGGTGGTCCCTAGCTTCAAGAAGAAGGACCAAGATGGGGTGCTCCAACTTTAAGAGGATTACACTCCTCAACCTCCCTGGAAAAGACAAACAATCCCACCACAGGAAAAGGCACGTTTCCAATCCCACCACAGGAAAAGGCACGCTTCCAATGGTAAATGGACAAAACATGAAGTTGGCACCTTGAACCAAACTATATTTATGAAGGTACCATACATGATGTTTGGAGCAAATCCAAGATGGTCAATTGGGAACATTTTCTGGAATCCTTTGATTTCACGAGTTATCCAGAGGCAAAACTTATCACCATTATAATACAAGAACAACCTAAGGTAAATTACATACAGGATATTATTATTTTTAATAATTTATATCTAAATATTGCTATATTCCACTTAAGTTCCTCCAAGACATTCATCATCCAACATAAGCGTTGGAAGCACTCATCATGACTGCTTCTCATGTCCACGTCAGAAACCCTCTACAGAACAGAACAATTCATATCATAGAGCTTCAAGTTGAGTCCCAACCACCTGCACTTATCCCATTACACCAACCAAGCCAACTCCTCAGGAGACTCGAGGGGGTGACATCACACCACAGCAGACTCATCAATGCATTAGCTCAGTCACACACATAAACCACCAGCAAAACGGCACCCGAGACCCTCAGACTAGAAAGTCTTCTGGTTCCTCCTGCAGTCTCACCTTCTTTGTGGGCCATGACACAGGTCTTCAAGGTAGTTCTCCCTCTCTATGGCATGGCCCCGAGACCTGTTGAACACTTGAAAAGCAAAACAAAGACGCAAGTTAGAAGCATGTGCAGAGCACAGGATGGTCAGCACACCGACACTGTAGACCAGTGCACAAAAGCAGCCGACTTCTCCTTCAGTGGTTTTAGGAAACATGGGTCTGTCCTTACGCTCTATAGCCTTAGATGGGTCTAGTCCTTCAACATCAATGAGGTACCTACAGCGTTTAGGACAGGAGACATACAGAGGGCTTATTAAGTCATGTGTGAAGCACAAATCACCACGAACTTTCTTATTGCTTACAGAAGTTGATTATAGTGCCACTTATCTGGGAGCAGGGGGGATGCATGGTTGCTGCTTATAGGTTATAAAGCATGGCTACAAACACTAACAGGGGAGTCAACTTGTTCACAAAACAGTTTATTCTGTTATTCAAATTTTTTTTTTTAATAGGTCATTCATAACATCAGTCAGACATTTTAAAACGCAAAATAAATTACTATGGAACACCTTTGTTTCGAATAATGTAAGGATTCAGCTGGAAAACCAGAACCAATTAGATTAACATAGTCAACAGATGCACAGTTATAATCAGCTGTTAGTCAATAACAGTGAAAACACCCAAATGAGCACAGAAGGGGTTGCCTAAGTTATCAGACTAAAAAACCATTTTAATAACAGTAAATGTGTCTTCCCACTATAATGACAGAACAAATAAAAAAGAATTAAAACTTTGGCAGTATTTTCTATAAAATCATATACCTGCAAATGAGGTAGCCAGTACGGTTTAAACCATGGGTACAGTGCACGCCAATCAACTTGTCTGGGGAGCAGAGGAGAGAAATGGACAAGAGTGTCACAGCTGAGCACAAAACAGCAGTTCCTGGAACTGAGGAGCACACGTGTGTGGTTTTCTGCAGCCTCACCGTTGGCACTGTTCTCCTGCAGAAACCTCCTCACTGCCTGCTTGAAGAGCAAAATGACAGGATCGCTGGGAATGGCATGGCCCGCAGTGTAGATCTTCACATACTGCACACTGGATGGAAGATCCTGCAGAGGGCAAGAGGGTGTGCCCGTCAGTGAGTGGCGCGGGGGCAGTGGCACACAACACTCCCGCTGCTTTTCAGCTATCACCACATTTGTGAACATTTGTGTGTTGCTTCTGCTGGGATGTTGTGTGTGAGGGACACTCAGTTCTCAGCTGTGGCCTTTCTATGCCCAAACTCCCGTTTGTTTCAGGTCACCATGTCCCCAACAGTATCAGCTCTTATCACAAAGGGGAAACACCGAGTTTAAAGGTGAACAGCGATCACAGTAACCCCCCAGTTGCCACGGAGGGAGGCCAATACCCCCATTCCCCATGTGGGACTCCACAGGACAGTTTCTCCCCACCTCCGGCTTGTAGTAGCGCGTGGTGAATGTGAGATCAATGATCAATCCAAGCTGCTCGTTGTCCTCCTCCAACAGCTGAAGCAGGTCCATTGGGCCGAAGACTTTGGAGGGTGGAAGAAGGTTTCGTAGGGCCTAAGACATTGAAGACCACATTAGCGTAGCATACTTGGAACAGTGTAGACACCAGTGACACACCTACACAATTATCATGTTTCATGTCTCTGTATCTGATGCTATCATACAAGTAATGCTTCACCTCCCTTGGGACTTCAGATGTAAACCTACCACAACAAACAGTAATTTAAAACACAAACCTACAGCTATACAGGAAGTGTGTACAAAGCACGGAAATACCATTCAGAGCAAGTTGTGAATATGGGATCAGCTGGCAAAAGCTTAATGTCATGCTTTGGTAATGTCGCCAGATGCGCACTCACCGGCTTGAGGGGAACCTTGAAGGCGACAAAGCGCGTCCCCGGAATTCTCTTGCCCAGGGCTTTGTAGTCTGTCCACCTACAGCGCAGAGCACCAAGAAAAACATCTTCAAGGCTTCACAACAAGCTGTCCAGAATCGCGAGTCCTGCTTGACACGTACACACCGAGCTGCCCGTTTGTAAAGTCTGACCTAACAGGTTTCTGTTTTGCTGACAGTCAAACGCGCTACGGTGTGTTTTTTTGCCCATCTTACCTGCACAGCGAACTCATTTACACGAGATACGAAGTGATGCGTTTACCTGTCCGGAACTGCACTCTTGGACTTCTTGTGGGCCATGTTATTTCCTACTTTCAGACGTTGTTTAGGAGTGGCTACAAATGCAGCAGCTGGAACAGGCCACCTTGGCGTCCTCAGCATGGGAAGAAAAGTCTGCGCCTAAAAATTACAGGTAAACATTACTTCATCTGTGCTAAACTACGGCGATCTGTGTTAGAAACACGGCCGCCGGTCCACCGTTACGGCATCCATGGAGAAGCACGTGACGTGCGGAAGTCGTCATGAACCGGAAGTCTTTCTACGCGCGTTTCGGCGGTGTGGTGATAAAGTTTTCTTTTATATATATATATATATATTACCTTTATTAATATTTGTCATGAATACAAATCCACAAAGTTATAAACATTACATAGAACATGACATTTAAAAAATATACAGATGAAACAAACAAGAGAAAAAAATCTATGGAACGCTAGGAATATGTTCTTTACATCAACAACATTTTTCCTATAGAACTTCATTTACAGAGAGGTGCATGATCAAAATAAACAAATAAAATTGAAAGAAGAACAAAATAAATACAACAGCCTTGTGCATGCCAGGGGATATATACATATATACATATACACTTATAAGTGAGACAAAGAAAATCATGTACCAATCAAATCAAATTCCCTTAAACTATTAACAGCCCTTTTGGCCTTTTTGTTCCTTGTGTCTTTGATTAACGTGCCATACTGTTGAAGTTCAAGAATAAAACGAGGGAAAGAGGGGATATGGAAAGTTTTGTTCAGCTTATACAGTCAATCGGTCATCATTTATTTACATCGCACTGTATAACAAGTGAAAGTTTTTCAATTTATACACACGTCCAGAAGCCGCACGTTATAAGTATAGACTGATACAATAATTAGTGATATAGGTTATTACACAGAAAATTCAACTTTAAGATATAAACACGGTACTTACATTTTTAGAGCCGAAACTTGGACTCGAGGTTCACCCAGTTTTCATTTACATTTGTACATTTTCGGTTTCACCTTTCCATACACCGCGGTCTGGCTGGCTGTTGACACACCAGGCAGGTACAGCGTCCCTGGGATCAGCAATGAAATAGCCTACATGAAAACTCCGGATACTGAAACAAAATATCAAAATATTTGTAAACACTTTAAACCAGTTCAAGGGCTCGCCCCTGTTTAGACGGTGACACTACAATTTCATTTAGCCTAATGGTTTTAATGTACATTTTTTTACAGCCGACAAGAAGCCAGTGCGGATCATTTGACACCGTACAGCTACGTTCTATCTAATTTACGGTATAATTAAGGCACATCGTGGAATGAAAATGCAATTAAGTGTTGGGTTTTTTAAGGAATCAAACATAGGCTACTATAAAAGCACGCAGACACTTAAAGGAAAACTTTGGCAATTTCATATCAAGAATAAAATATAACGTCATTATAACTCCTAATACTAATAATTATCCTATCTTTTCCATGAATAATTTAATAATAAAAAAAAGCTCCATTCTACAGGTGACGTCCCAGTGAGGCTGATTCTAAAAACCTTTACCAACAGTTTAACCGTTGCATTTTTGACTGATAGCAAATATGGTAATAGATACACAAAGTATTTATTTTCACCCACAGGACAGACACACACATACATTGACAATTTCCATGAAAGCAACAGGACCCCAGCATACAGAAATAACGTGACTGCACAATGCAGCTGCTGTACAGATGTTAACTATGATATATTGCGTAACGCTGCCGAGCGCGCGTGCTTCCGTGCTCGGGTATTTAAACCGCTGTGCTCAGTGCTGCCTCGGGGTGTTGGGCTTACTGCAACCTGAAAGCTCTACTTTTCGCCATACACCGTTCTCAAGTAAAATAAGTCATACTTATTATATTATCGTTTTACATCTTACCTGCATGGTGCAGTTTCAAGAATATATCTTCATTCCGGTACTCTTGGGCACTATATTGCAGTCTTAATCAAGTTCGATCATGTTTTCTATTAACAAGAAGCCAGCAAGGGGCAACCGGGCGCTTTTAGTGTCCGTGGCAGATTTCTATCCCGGGGTGCAACTGATCAGCAGACGGGGAGCAAAGCGAGACACTAAAAGACTGCACAAGATTCTGTACAATCTTGGCTTCCAAGTGGAACTTTGTAATGACCCCACGGCGAAGGAAATCCACGAAGCATTTAGAGCAGGTGCGTATCGTGCTCATGGAATTCACTCCACTGATCTTACAACATTTCTCCCATTACCGACCAGTATGATATTGGTGGAGTGGATGGACTGTTGGAAACACGTCTGTGAGTGCTGTGACCGGGGTGAGATCAGACAACCTTCTGTATGTAGTCTTCAACACTGTTTTACAGTTCTACTGAACTGATGGTTTTCCTGTGGCGTGTCATTTTCAAAACGAGCACGATACATCCACGAGCAGATGCATGCTTTATTAACAAGGAACAATTTACATTAAGCACCGAAATATTATATATATGTAATATATGTAAGGAATTCAGTATCTCGCTTGTCTTTGTGAAGCAAGGTGCTAGAACATAAAATTGTATCATTAGAACCTTACTGGCATTTGTCAGAATATGAAAATAATCAACCAACATTTAGCACTTTATATCATATAGCACTTTATAACAACTGAAAGTTGACCAAAGTGCTTTAAACATCAGATAAAATAAGACATACAGGAAGAAGTGTACAAAATTTTCATGGATTGTAATAAAAGTAAGCATAGAATGAAACTAAAAAAATGTAATTTATAAAATTAAGCTAAATTCGGGGACACAGACGCACATACACACGCATAAATTAACATTAAAGGAGAGATGTTTTACATTTCATGGGGTTCGACACAGATGAATGTCGGGCTGTAGTTTGTAGGTAAAACAGGAGCGGCCGTGTGCCCACGGTGCCCACGGTGCCAACAGTGAATATGCGCGCTTTTCCATATTATCTTAGGACACTTGGCGGTGTCCTGACATGTACATGGATGTCGCTCTTTGTGTTGTGCTGTATTCATGCATTGCTTTGCTATATAAAATTTTCCTGTTACTGGTCGGGTAGTTTAAAAACTCGTGTCCGCTTTTTGCTATTTGGGACTAATTTGGTATAAATGAATTAATTCAATCTCAAACTGAGAAAAACAAACGAAATGGTTTTACAATCGGAGCTCCGTGGACCGAACCACGGGTGATGTGCCCAGAAATAACCTGTCAGGGTGGGGTATCCGGGCCTCGCGCGCCGGTGCACGTTTATTTTTTCGGTGTTTCTCCGCATTGCAGTCATCAGTTGTAGTTATACTGATTTATTGAAGGAAAGTGGATTACAAAGCAGAGGGTTAAAAGTTATATTCTTATGTAACAAAAATAAAAAGTACAAGTTACATCATTATAGTTGCAGCATCAGCAGAAAATTGATAATTCATCATGGTTCTTAAATCAAACCAGTAATCATTACTTGTATTCAAATTGCAATAATTAGTAAACAACACAGAGAAGGGTCAATGACAAAGAATGCTTAATCAGTAACAAAAGTGATTATTGGCAAGAAATGTATAAAATTAAAAATATACTGTAACATTAAATATGTTAATGTGTCATGCTTTAAAACATTAAAATGAACAAAGCTTGTTACATTTCTGTATTGACATAATAATTATACAAAAAGTCAATGCTTAATTGAGATTACAGTTCAAGTAGAAGCAGACATTTGGCTGAAACACAAACCTGCGTTCGGGGGCTGCGATTCCCCTCCTCTGATGTACAACAAGGCGTGAGTCAATAGAAGAAATCACATCTTACTGGTTCCTTATCAAGTCAGGCTGGCCATCAACATTTTGTTTGTTGTTGGCCTGCTGACCATGAGCTAATTAGGTTTGAGATAAATCACATGACTTCACTTGAGCAAACAGACACTCAAGGAAGTTCTGCTCAGGGGAAAATTATTACACTTCTGTTAAGTGTTAGAGTTCTTCCTTTTTAACTATTATAGATACTGTTACACTTAATTTCATTAACAGGATACACCACAAAAGTTTCTGTCCAATCTGAATACATAGTCCCATTATATTTCCACTCCCATCCACACTATTTTTGGCACAACTGTTAACACAGCTAAAGTATTAGGGTTGTCAGTATGCATAGTGTATGTAGACTATTGCACCTACATTAGTGAATCTGATCATTTTCACAAGTCATTCTTAATCTAGGTTTGCATTTCTGATATTTCTGGCATATTCTGACAAACCAAACAGTGGGGTGTGGGGGTTTTAAACATGAGCACTGGTCTTGAAATTAGGGTGATCATACCAGATGGAACCACTTCTCACAACTGAACCCTCCCTCCCTCCCCCCAAGCAAGCAAGAAGGCAGTGTGTGACTGCTTTGTGGGTGTGATTTCCAGCCATGGGGAAGAGGGCTTGGTGTATGGAGCGGATGGTCAGGCAGTGCACCTGGCCCAGGTGTTCAGGCTATTTGGAGAACCTTCAATGGAAGGGACTGCAAAGCTGTTCTTTGTACAGGTCAGTAGGTCCCTCTGACTCCTACCTGCCCAGGTATGGTGCACATGCCATTATTTTCCAACTACCTTTTTGTAGTGCCTATAATACCAGGAAAAATGGTTTGCTATAAAGTTCCTACTGCATTAGAAGTTTAGTGTCTAGTTGAAGCGATAATAGCCAGTTTAAAATTATTATTACAGCAATATAAACTCAACACAGGAGTGGCTGTCTGTTTAAACACTGGAAAATCCAAACACACATCCTTCTGAGCCAGCACACAGGAGACCTGCCCTCAAGTTCTCATATATCTTGTGCAATGTAGTGAGATGCATGATTTCATCAGACACATGGCTTCAAGCACTTGGGTGGAGACACATGTCTACATGTGTGACAGATATGTCATAAACCATACATTTAGTCCTGGAAGGCTGGGTGAGTAATATTCCAGAAAAGAGCAATGAAGCGTGGCAGAAAAGCAGTCATGCACAGAGGTGGCAAGGAAGACTGCCTGTACTCACACACACAGCGGTGACAGCCAGGCCAACTACCTCGGTGACACACAAAGGTGACTGCTGACTTTTGGCTCCTTCATTGTCCACAGGCTTGTCGGGGAGGTGATCTGGACCCTGGCATAGAGGTGGACTCTGGGATGGATTCGCGGAAAGAGGACAGCTTCTCCCATCTTCTCTCCATCCCCATGGATTCTGCTGTCGTGTTTGCCACTTCCCCAGGTAAAAACTTACAGATCTTCAGTTCTGAGGCTAGTAGAGGTATAAACTGAAACCATCTTCAAGGCAATAAATGATATGGTTATATCTATGCCTAGCAACTACGTGATAAGACAAGGTGGTGTGTTTGAGGGTTGACCTATTTCCTTAATCATTAAAGTGCCATAATGCTGACATAAGACAACCTCAACGCCTTCATACTCCATATGAAAAAAAAAACGAAGCCTGAACACAGCCCAGCAGTCAGTGTTGATACACAATGTGCCACATACAGGAAACAGGACCATGATCAATGTTTTCCACCCTAACTTGCTTTGGTTGAGTGCTGACAATTTTTGGATTTGACCCTGCAGCCTACTGGGCACAGGTATAATGATACATGGCCCATGCTGGCTGTTGACTCACTGTCACCTCCTGCAGGGTACAGTGCCTTCATGCATCCACTGGGCTCCGTGTTTCTCCAGACACTCTGTGACCTCCTTGAGAGGGAAGGTGGGAGGGACCTGGAAGTCACGCAGCTCCTGACACGTCTCAACCACCGGGTAGCCTATGGGTTTGAGGCCCGGGGTCAGCTGGCTGGAAAGAAGGAGATGCCGTGTTTTGTCACGCGGCTCACCCACCAGATATACCCATTTGCCAACAAGGAGTCAGAAATGGACAGAGCCCAAGCAGGTCCTCTACGTGAGTTGGGCAAGGAGATAAGGTCAAGCCAGGAACGTCCCATGAGCTGAGCGGGCATGTCGTACTCAGCCCCCCCCAGACAGTGGTCACACCTTGTGTAAACCCGTTAAAAAACATACACAATGAAAGGACATGAAAGAAATTCATTTAAAATAAAAGTCAGTTTTCAATCAACATAGTAGCAGTCTGCTCTGAACATTGCAAAGCATGATGTTTAACTCAGAATCCTAGAAAGGCTCCAGGCAAGCGGATTTATGGAGAAAGCATAGCCACAGACGGCATCTGAAAACAGATGTTCTTCTTCATGTATGGTGGTACGCAATTGAAAGCAAAAAAAAAAAAAAAAAAAAAACAAAAAAATGAAGGTATAGGACTGAAATAGTAAAACTTTTTTTTAGGGCAGACTGATTTATGACGTTACCTGAAGCGGGTCATACCAGCCAAAAGGCTGAGTGTGAAGTGATTGAGAAAAAAGGCCTGCAGTTACAATACACAGCAAAGATGATCTCAAAATTCTGCTTTTACACTCTCATGAAAGACAACCTGGAGGCACATCGGTACACAGATGGTCATCTTTGTACATGTAATTAAAATGTGCACCTTAACATTATAATGATGGCAGCGTTCAGAATGTCCTGGGTCACATGGGAAACGACACGTTAGAGGCGACACAGTGAGAAGACAGTTACAGGCTGTCCTGCTGTTCGTTGATGCCGTTAGTGTGAGCCGATTAGATCTGACATGTCACTCGTGCCACACCCTTCGGCATGACACTGCCTCATTACACCGATTTAGACAGCAATTAGTGTCAATTACCTTTTTATTGCATGACAGAGCTGTTAAAAACAAGGGAACAACTGCATTCCTACACACAAAACGCTGTCGTGATGAGTTTGCCTCAGTCATTGTGAGTGACAACCTTTAATGATCTCCTGTTCGTGTACTTATCCTAAGGCCATAAACATCCTGTATTCACTTAGCACTTTTATCTGACTATGCACTTTTCCTGACCCCCTTGTCCAATTACATAAGCAGACATAAAAAAATTAAAAGCAGAATCACCTGTGTCACCATGGAAACAGACCAAAGCATTGAGGAGCTCACCAGTCAGTCTGGCTCCACCATGTGTGGCAAAAACAAGCAGGGGCATTACACCAGTCTATCTGGCATGTGCCACGCCCCCTGGCCCATTCACCTGACTGCTCATTTATCTTTATACCCAACTTAGACAATTTCGTTCCTGGCGTACACTGCTGTTAATTTAATCACTCTTACAGAAACAAACCCTACACAGACAGAACATACAGTTGTGTCACAGGGTGTGTATACACACACACACGCACACACAATCAAACCCATTCGGAGGTATTGGTACTACAGAACCACTTTACTGATCAGGGTGGAGTGGATGAAAAATGTCACTTGGTTTAAATGTTAAACTTTTTCAGTAAGGGCCATGATACTCTGCTAAAATTTCAGCTGTTGTGACAATTTTACATTCTGCTCTGTTCTTCTGCACTTAATGAGGTCGAGCCTGGTAAAGCCACCTGACTTTTTGAACAAGCTCATCAAAATGGTTGCTTACTACCTGGGGCAGTGCCACCTGGTGGTAAAATATCGCTAGTGTGGGTGAAAACGCTGCTTCTCTAAGCTACAACCTGTGCTTATTCATACACTTCTCATGCACTGGGTGTAAGAGGGTGGCAGAAAAATACTGGAATCAATGCAGAAAATGGGGTGTGTAGGGGAGGGAATTTCCAGTAGTGAATGTACAATTTTATCTCTTGTTCTACAGTTAGTCATCAGCAGACAGCAGTATTGAATCAGTCTACTTTCTGATTCAGTTTTATATTCTCCAGGTGTTGTCTGTATAGCTGCCAGATTTTCTGTGCCATGGGGGTTGAACTGCCAGTTGACCTTGGGCCCCTAGAGGTTTAAATTCTCCTAACTGGAGTCTTTGGTTCTTCTGTTCGTCATCTGACTTTAATTTCATACACATTCAGTTTGAGCAGAACACGTGTGCGCTGTGCCCTGCTCGGACACAGTTGGTGACCCCTTACTTTTCCCACGCCTCGGAGTCACCCTCCCCCCACCGCATGTGTGAGACATACCCAACCCTGGTTACCATAACGAGGCCTCCAGGGCCACATCTCACAGCTTCCTAATTCATCTACAGTCATGCAAATATGGAGGATGGCAGGACGGGCAGCGGGTGGTTCTAATCCGCCTGCAGCGGGTGATTCTAATCCGCTTGCAGCATGTCATAGAGACTCCAGTGCCCAGGCAGCGGGTGGTTCTGATCCTCCTGCACCATCTCAGAGACTCCGATGTCCAGGCAGCGGGTGGTTCAGATCTCCCTGCACCATGTCACAGAGACTCCGGTGCCCAGGCAGCGGGCGGTTCAGATCTCCCTGCACCATGTTACAGAGACTCCGGTGCCCAGGCAGCGGGTGGTTCTGATCCTCCTGCACCATCTCAGAGACTCCAGTGCCCAGGCAGCAGGTGGTTCTGATCCACCTGCACCATCTCAGAGACTCTGGTGCCCAGGCAGCGGGTGGTTCTGATCCTCCTGCACCATCTCAGAGACTCCAGTGCCCAGGCAGCAGGTGGTTCTGATCTGCCTGCACCATCTCAGAGACTCCGGTGCCCAGGTAGCGGGCCGTTCAGATCTCCCTGCACAGAGACTCTGGTGCACAGTTTAAACGTCTGTGTGGGGTGACTGCCACACAGCCATTACTGGAGCTGTTCCCTTCTTCTTAGGTGGAGGCAGAGACACAATAGGCTGAGGTTGGGTGAGGTCACGAACACTGGACTCCATTAACCCACGCAGCTCTGAGAGCAACACAGCATGAAATAAAGGGAAGAGTTACTGAACACAGAGGTAGTACTAAGAACCTGGGCAAAGATCGATACAGAACCAAAAAATCTAAGTAACAAGTCATATAGAACCTTACTGCACAGAGAACCTAAGCAAAGATGAAGGCAACGAATCACACGGTACAGAAAACCCAACCAGAGATCTGTACAGATCCTCGCACACAGGAGAGATGGATGCGTACTGACATGGTAAGTATTATGAGAAATAGCAGTGAGGAAACCCAGAGAGGCGTTTACAAGTAAGGACAGGTTAATAAGAGCACCGTGCGGCTATAGCAGCTTATAAAATGTGGAACTAGAGACCTGAAATCAGGCATCACCAGCTCTGCAAACACATGAGTAAATACATGGTGAACTCTGAAAACTGACTGTGCTCTTGTTGCCGTGGATACAATCACCTCAGTACCCATTAAATGTCTCAAAAAAAGACATTATGGTACCCTAATGGTCTGGGGGTTATTTAAGGGGGGACCTGAACAGTCTGGACAGCGAACCTGAACACAAACCCCTAAAGAAATAACTCCCAGTTTATTTAAAACTTCTCAGAAAAGACCATACATGTAAAAGGAAGGTCAACAGGGCAGATCTGCTGAAAAGTCAAGTCCAACTAACATTAACAAGTGTTGCACTACAATGACAATTATTTTTGTCTTGTTTGAAAAAGCAACTTTATACATTGTATTTTGTACAAGTAGAACATCAGAGAACCACACTGAAAGAGAACCATTCAGTAATAAACTTAACAAAAACAAGTTTCAGAAATAAGAAAAATGGTAGTGATCAAATATTGACCAATAATATTTTTTTCTCCTTTTCAAAGTGTTTTTTTTTTTTGTAAAAGCTTGGTCTAACCTATAAAACGTACAAAGTGAAGTTCAACAATAAAAAACGTTTTAGTTAGAAGTTTTGGTCACCAAGGAGAGAGGCTGAGTTTGGAGCAAAGCGTGATGGGAGTGTAGTGCTGCTTTGTGAACAGAGGTAGGAGCGGCCAGCATGGCAGGAGGCAGGGAGGTTAAGGGGATTGGCCGGGAAATAAGGGGTGTGGCCTGACTGCTCTGGGAGCTTATGTGGGGAGATCTATTGGGCAAGGAAGAGGTGGAGCTTGAGGCAAAGGAAGCGGGGCTTGACACCAGGGCAGATCCAGATGCTTTGCCGGGAACAGGCAGGTGGGACGGAGCACGGCCCTCGGGCTTGGTGGTTAGGGACAAGGGCTGCGCCTGCTCAGAGTGGGTGGCAGCGGGCGCTGCCGGGGAGGCAAGAGCGGCTGAGGGCGTGGCCGGCGAGTCCAGCATGCTCCCATGTGATGAGGCCGGGCTGTCGCAGACCTTCTCTGTGGGCAGGTAGGATATGCAAGCCTTTTTATTCTGTGGCAACAGGCTCCCTGTGAAACACAAAGACACGCTCATCACCCAAAACCCACGAGAAACCAGCGTCTCTCCTGGAACGTCAGCCAAGACCACAGGGGCCAAACAGCTGGATGAAGTATACACCCACCTCCAGGTGCTGAGTCCACCTGTTTCCCATCCCTCTTCCTCTTCTTCCTCTTTCCCTGTGTGCACAAACAATTTATGACTGTAGAACGTGCTGCAAAATTCAAACTGCGACTGCTTATTAAGGACAGTCTGAGGGTTTGACAGAGGTGAACTCTAGGGCACAGCGCCTCCAGGTGGCAGCAGGCTGTACTCACGTAGTTGTCCCGTGCGGACCAGCCTGGGTAGAGCTGGGAGTGCAGCTGTCTCTCCTTCCTGGCTAGCTCGTAGTACTTCGCCTGTTCTTCACGGGACAGGGAGTGCCACTGCAGTGAACAGGAACACACACACACACACACACACACACACACACACTTAGTGCTGATGCACAGATGCACACCACCCGCCGCCCAAACATAAGGCGCACCCACTGGGGCAGACTCACCCTACGGCCCAGGATCTGGTTAATGGCCGCGCTCTCCTTGAGTGTGCACTCTGCCACCACCTTGGCCCGCATCTCCTTCATGTAGAGCATGAAGGCATTCAGAGGTTTCTTGATGTGGGGCTTCTTCTCCTCTTCCTTCTTCATGGAGACCGGGGACTTCCTATACATGTACACCATGGGAAACTTAGGAAATGCCTGCAACACACTGCACTCAAGTCTACACCCACCAAGTTAGTCTGGCTTCTGCAAACCACAAAATGTCTTCAAAAACTAGACGTTTTAATACGTGAAGTCAGCTGTGGGCTGAAGAGGCCAACACTCCAAGTGGATCTCTCATATTTTATGAAACAAGCTCGAACGGGCAGCAGCAGCACACAGCCTGCCTTCCCATCATGCTGAGGGTGAGCCCAGCCGGAGACCGAGGGGACCCGCACCTGTGGGCAGCGGGGCTGGCACTGTCACCGGCTGGCTCCTGCTTGATAACAGGCGATACGATGGCAGGGTGAGGGATGCCCGTCTGGTGCAGACCATGAGCAGGGTGGGGTACCACGGGGGCAGGAAAACGGCTGGACACAAGGCTGGGGACAGGAGTAACAAGGACTAAGTTAGAGCAGCTCTGAACTAAGGTGCATTACTGTCAGCTGGCACACTGGCACACTGGCACCATACACCAATGGACCAACGGATTTCATCAGGTGTCTCAGATCTGTTACTCATTGTTGTACCTTCGAGCCGGAGACGGCTGCCCTGAGCATCTTCCTGTGACAGATGCAGGGTAAACGCAGTCTACATTTAATAAACACAGCAGCAAAACACTCATGGAATAACAGGGCTCAGTACACTTTAAAACTAAACACTGGAGAAGCGGGCAGCTCAGGTACCAAGCAGAGAAATCACACCACATGTCTAACAGGTAAATATCACTGATGCTGGGGCCCCATACAGAACCAGAGAGAACAAAGCATCAGCTCAGAACATCCCACACAGAAGCCATGCAGTTCAGGCCACCCAGAGGGGCCACAGCACATCGCGACACAGGAACAACACACAACAGGATCAGGATCCATTGTCACCGACCTGGACATGGACGCGCTCATGGCCAAGGCAGGGTAGGGGTGCCGGAACCCCCCGGCTGGGATGGAGTACATGGGCTGGCCTTGTCTAGTGTGTACACAGAAAAGGCAGAGGGGGGACACAGTAGTTAATGTGAAGGCTAGGACAAAAACACAGAGGCATGTGACACATAGCAAACTGTCATGTCCCACTCAACACATACACAGCATTAGTACACGGGTAATAAACGTTACAGCGCGCCAATGATGGACCACTGCTCCATTAGCGTGTTAAACTTCAGAAAAGGCTGGTGAAGACATGAGGACAGTCACCTGTACCCTGTACAACTGCTAACCATCCCGATTTGTTGCTGAATATGAGCTGTGAATATGCAATATTTCTGGATGCTGAAATGACACTGATCACATGTTCACCATCACAATGTGCCCAACTGGAGCCTTATAGGGTTTAACCTTCAAACCTGGGTTAAACATATTCACATTCACACTTACAGGGATTCAAACTTATAACCCTCAGGATCTAAAAGTTAGTTAAACACTTTCGGCAGACTCCATATTCTGGCTCAGGGACTTTCACATCAACATTAGTGATCACTTCAAACATCAGAAGTACCAACTAAAAGAGCTAGAATGTACATACAAGTCGTGCCACGGTGGGTGAGGAGGTACTCACTGTGGGACCAGCCAGCCCAGCGGGTGGTGGATCTGCCCCACAGCTCCAGGGGACAGCGGGTAGTAGGGCGAGAGCTCTGAGGGGTGCGGGGTCCTCGGAATGCCTGGAGCGCGTAACACCAGCCGGTCAGACTCCTGCTGGCACGCAGGTCAAAACCCACAGTGACCAGAGCCCTACCTGTCTTTGGATCAAGTATGTCAGGGGACAGGTGAGCAGGCGAAGAAAAGGGCTCATTGCCGTAGGTGATGAGTGGCGTCAGAGGGTGAATATGGTGGGCATGCTGTACCACTGGGACCTTGTTGGGCTAAACACACACAAATCAAGGTTAGGAGCTCTTCACTGTATAATAACCACAACAGTGTACAGCATCACTACAGCCTGCAGACATGCTTAAGGTCTGCTACATATACACTGAAATACATCAGAGCTGCCAAAACTGGTACACATCCCCACCACTGCATTTGCAGTCTTTATCTTTGTGTGTGTATAAAACTGGCAGTGCCCAGTGTCATCCAGAACTTGTGTGTGTTCTCGCCAACAAAGGGCAGGATTGCGTCTATCAAAGGGCCTGTTGCCTGCCATCAGCCAGCTGTGCGCGTCAGATTATCACGTTTCATTAAAATACAGGATTCGATGTGACTCCGTCTCAAGTGCAAGCTTCAATCAAAACGCCGTTTCAGCCATTCTCACAGATGGACAACTGGCTGACACGCCACTGTTCATGCACCACCCCCATCACAGAATGTGACAGTGGTGTCTTCCACACAGTGACCCCACCAGGAAGAGGGTGAGCAGTTGGACAGTGCTGTGTGTGTGTGTGTGTGTGTGTGTGTGTGCGTGCGACCGTGACTGTGCCTGGCTGTGACATATGACGGGGACGTGCGAGACTGGCAGTGAAACCTAGCGGAACTGACCAGTTGTTTTTGGGCACTTGCTGAAGAACGCAGCCATGACCAAGCCTTTTTCAGCATTACTGAAGTGTGAGGAAATGATATAAGAGGGGCAGAGAGTGGACCCAGACGAGTGGGGGGGGGGGGGTGGAGTACACATTCAGAGACCAGGTCAGAACACACCATTCATTCCCTAAGTTAATTACAGTGACTGAGGCCTGTTTTCAAATTACTTTTATCCACACGCTTCTCCCAAAACTGGATGCTTGCATTTCACAAAGTCACTTATTTAGTTAAGACAATTACACCAAACAGGCAACTGCAGTTAGGCTGGGGTTAAAGGTTCAGGAGCCATAGCTCAAGGGCAGAGACGTACAGAGTGCTTACAAAGACACAAGTCAAAGGCTAAGCATCTGATCTACAAGGCACTTCTCTTTAACCATCATTGTTCAGCAAGCACCAAACCACCACGGCTGAATGCAGACCTCCGCTTCAGCAGCCAGTGGATCTCACTTAATACAAAATGTTGTAAGTCGCTTCAGATAAAAGCGTCTGCTTAAATTACTTAAATTAATTAAAAGTCTCTCACACACACACACACGCATACACACGCATACACACACACACACACACACACTCTCACCAGGTGGCCTGTGGAGGGTGAACTGGGGTCTTTGAGGGCAGCTGTGCTCGGAACGTCCAAAAGCGACCATTTCATCGGCATGTACTGTGGAAAAACAGGTCACAACATAGGAGACTCCTAAAGGAAACAGCTGAGTAAAGAAAAAGAAAGATTTCAGCTCGAAAACCTCAGCAAAAACAATTCAGTTTAAGAACATTTTCAAAAAACTAAGTGTTACTTAAATACCGCCTGATGCTGGCAGAACACAGTGCTGTTAGAACAGAAAACTATCAAAGAGAACTGTAGGAAATGTCAGAAAATCCAATACTGCCCCTGTGTGGCTGGAAGTAGAACTACATCAAAACTGTAAAGTGAAATAAGTTTGGAGGTAGTGAAGGGGGATGGGAGGGGGTTGAGCAGGAGATGTGCAAGACTGGAGGAGGAGGAGGAGGAGGAGAACTGCATTAACCTTCCACCCAAACCAAACAAAAAGGCTGTTATCCACGGTACTGGAGCAAACATTATCAGCAGTCATTAAAACCTGGGGTTTGCATGCTCTGGACTTTCTAACTGCCAGGTCATTATTCTCAGCACACAAAACAGCAAGGCAATGCTGAAGGGCTCCATTCCCCTCCTCTTAATGCAACAATTTGTAAGAATGCCGTCCCCCCCATTCCCATGGCTCCTGGCCAGCAGAAAAGTTCAGCCATCTGGTTTGAAGATCATTTAAGGCACCACAGTTCTCATTTTCACGCCCAATTACTCCCCCCCCACCCCACCATCCTCCTTTAATTTATTTTGGGTTTCCGTTGCCGGGTGGTTACACGTCTTTCGGGGGGGGGGGGGGGTTACACGCAGACACACCGATTGAGTGTTTCCAGG
>JABJVR010049422.1:11920-21980 GCA_025773905.1 Chitala chitala | reverse complement strand
TCACTGGGCCAGTGGTCGTATTGAACGCTGAGGGTGTCACTGGGCCAGTGGTCGTATTGAACACTGAGGGTGGAGAGACACTGGGCCAGTGGTCGTATTGAACGCTGAGGGTGGAGAGTCACTGGGCCAGTGGTCGTATTGAACGCTGAGGGTGGAGAGTCACCGGGCCAGTGGTCGTATTGAATGCTGAGGGTGTCACTGGGCCAGTGGTTGTATTGAACGCTGAGGGTGGAGAGTCACTGGGCCAGTGGTCGCTGCTTGTCCCTAATGGACATGTTTCCAACAGTTCAGTGATCCTGCACAAAGAGTCCCACACTGAATTTTTTAATCGCTGGCCTTTATCCAAACAAGCAGACACCAGGCCCTCCCCTCAGAGTCCCACCCCCTTACCAGGCCCTCCCCTCAGAGTCCCACCCCCTCCCCATTTGTGTTCAGATTGCAGCTGGGTTCTCCATGTGGTGATATGTTCCACACGTGGCCAGAGCTGGAGATGTGGTGGTGTGGGACGGGCCTCCATCTGAAGTTCCCGTTGGGACATCACACTCCAGCAAGCTTAGACTGCACTACTTTACACACACACACAAACACACACACACACACACATAAGTCAATAACACTATATTAATATAGTGTTATTGATGGAGATCCAAATACCATTGAGGTTTTTTTCAGTGATGTTTCAGTTTGAAAATGGAAGAACATTCTGGAAGGTTTGAGGTTCTTCTCCTGACCTGCCCCATATAAATTTGATTCTGCTCTACTGAATCAAATGTACATTAAAAGAAATGGAAAACCATAAGCATTGCTCACCATTCGCACTTTTGTATTGTAACAGTCACATCTTCAGATGGTGAAAATGTTAGTGTACTTAACTGTGTGCTCTAACATGTTTCACTGACAGTTACAGGATGGGAAAAGTGCAATTTTCGATTTTACTCATGTATGCTGAATGGGAGCCACACAGTGCTTCCCCCAGGGTTAGACCAGAGAGCTGATCTGCTTAATCTGAATTACCCTTAAACAACAACACGTTAAAGACGCACAAGCCTTGACTGTTTCACTGTCGCAGAAGGTGTGCCCTCACCCAGATGGCTTTTTTCTCCTGTGTGTGATTTTCACCTTTCAGCACTTTCTGTCATCCCAAACAATGACACCAGACAGTAGGCAGTAATTAGCAGAGATCAAAGCGAGGCACTATGCCCCTTGGCCTAGCCCAAGGAGAGGAAGATCAGGCCACTGCAAACACCAGCACTCCACCACACGCAGTCCAGTGGAGAGACTTACAGAGAGACCACCACAACAGATGCTCCTGGTGTTTTCTTCTAGCAAACTAATCAAAAACCAGGCCAGATATTAATGTCACTTAAGATGACAACTGATACACTCATTTTTAATTTCTGTCCAGTTTTCATTGTTGAATGGGAAGCATTTGCCCGTCCACCCATTCCCAAACTACAAATTCTGTTAGAGGTTGGGGATGGCTTGGAGCCTATTCTGGGCAGCCTAGGGCACGAGGCAGGGAACACCATAGGCAGGGTGAAACTGGGACAGATGTTTGGCACCACACATAGCTGTTGACTTGTACAGCACACAAGGTTTATAAGAACATGCCACTTTTGTATGTTTTGTTTTTCACATTCTGGGTAAATGTTAGGTGTAAAGTTTGTGTATTTGTCAGTTAGGTAGTTACGACTAGTGTTTTGTTTCTTTTTTGTTTGTTTTACAAACAAATAACAGGCCAGCGTTTTGATTGTTTTGTTATATTATTGTCTCTGCTTTTCCATCGCTCCTGTTCCTTTTCCCTTAGTCTCTGTTTGCCCTTTCTAATTACACACACACACACACACACACACACATACACACACACACACACACACACACACACAATCCAATCAGCATCAAAAGGTATAATGAAAGTATGGAAGTTCTCATGAGTGAACCCCCACCTTTTTTCTTAGAAAAAAATAAAAGGTAGATATATGATTGTAGTTGTGGCATGAGTGGACACTGTTTCCTGTTTACATTTAATTTAATTTTCACATATAAATAAAATGCAGTGCCCTCAATATTCTGGAATGTTCATCATCTCCATAGTAACCTCTGGAGACTTAGGGACAGCTGGAGAGGCTGTGGCCCAAACGAGGGCCAAAGGCCAGCATTCTGACAGAGGTGGGAGATTTCTGTCTCACAGCAGGGGGGCCTCAGAACCCTGAATCCACAGGTGTCGAAGCTCAGGTAGGGCAGGAACACCTGGCTGGAACTAGCTGGGGGGGGTTTCTTCACTGTCCCAGCAGAGCTCTTTTACTAGACATCTGTTGTAGGTGTAATGCAGCCTGACAGGCAGTAGCTAGATAAAAAAATGAGTAGCAGTCAGGAGGCTGCTGGTGTAGTAGTGAAGAGACCGTGCTGATGTAGAACTGAAGAGTCCAGCTGGTGTCTGTCTCAGGGAGAGAGACACAGCCTCCCCACTCCATCCACCTGTGTGTCTCAGGGAGAGAGACACAGCCTCCCCACTCCACCCACCTGTGTGTCTCAGGGAGAGAGACACAGCCTGCCCACTCCACCCACCTGTGTTTTGTTGGAGGGAGTATATGGAGGAACGTGATTCCTTGTGCAGAGTGCACACAGTGTGTAACTAAACAGGCAGCTCCTGCACACAGCAAACCCTAGAGATGTCATGACAGAGAAGGCGCTAGTTCTGGACACACATTACACAGGTGTGTGCTCAGGTGTGTGCTCAGGTGAAATTTCTTACACTATTTTATTCAACCTGTCTTTCAGGCTCCGGCAGCAAAACCTGTGTTTTAACCCTTTCCACACTGCTAAGCACAGCACAAAGATAGAGCAGCGGGGTTCTTTAAATTTAAATTACCAACCTCTCCCTCACAGGTTTACCCTTCTGGTCACACCCCAACCACTCTGTTGGCTCCATCAGTTTAGGATATTCTTTTCTAATTTCAGCCAATGGAAAGGCATGGTGAAGGCTGCATGCAGGTGTGTGTGGAGCAATCCACATCTATACCCATCATTCACGCTAAGCCCCACTTGTCAAGATGCATGGCTTCCCCAGTGCAGGTGCTCACCTCAAGGATGCTGAGCGTGAACTTTTCACACACATCTGTAGTTCTCTTTCATCTAGCCTGAAACTATACTACTCAAAGTAAACTGTCAACACAACAGGCAACAGTAACAAAAATCGCTGCAAAAATGACATGTTTAAATAATGAATGCATGAGAAGAATTTTGCCATTTTGCCTAAGGGTGGGACCCAGTTACTTCAGCTATACATAGTTCAGGTGGGAAGAGCAAATGTAGCAGAACGGGACGTCGTTATTCTGTCAGACACACACTAAATTCTCCCTCGTTACAAAGGGTCGAGCTGCCTGCAGAACTACACAAACACAGACGCACACAGCCAGACGAAAGGAGAGTCACAAAAACTGCTTAGCTGCCGCAGACAAAGAAAGCCAGCCTTACATACCTTTCGCCTAGGCCTTGTCTTCTTCCTTGGTTTCAATTTTTGTTTCTTTCCTGTTATCCTACACCATTTCTGGATCTTGTCCTGTCCCACAGCCTCTCGAATAGATGGGAGGAGGAGCTGAGGAAAAGGGGGAAAAAAGTTAAATGAATTTGCTTTCCAATAGGAAGCATGTGACCATGTCTAACCAATGGCTGGGCAGTTCAGTCACATGGCACTCCCCTTCCCCCTCAGACACTCCCTTCCTCTTGTTCTGTGTCAAGCCAGTAGTAAAGAAGGCCTATCAGGATCTCCATGACAACACAGATGGTTTTAACCCTTACTTGCTTAGAATTTGTAGGCGGATTGGTACCTGGAGTGTTGTCTGTGTGGAAGATGGGAAATATCTGAAAAGATTTTACTTTACCTGCTACTGAGAGCAGGCCCTTATGTTATGCCATAATCTTTTAAAATATTATTTCAGATCACTGTAAAATACTAAACAGATAAACTAAAAACCCAAGCATGATGTACATGGTGATAAATCATCATCAATGTGTATAAATTAACAAGGAAAATTCCATTCAGTGGGAAAATATTAGGAAAGTATAGTTTGGGACTCTGAAGATATTAAGGCAGGGATTGATGCTCTGGTCTGATGTGTGAACTGCACGTCTGCACCCCGTTAGTACAGCTGTAGGGTTCGGCTTGATGTGTGAACTGCACGTCTGCACCCCGTTAGTACAGCTGTAGGGTTCGGATTGTGGGGTATCTACATTTTCACATATTTCTTCAGCCAGTGAATTACAAATTTGGAGCCTTGGAAGATGCCCGTGCCAAACTGTAAACAGTAAAAGACACTGAGCCAGCTGTGGACTAAAACATGGGGGGCTGGTGCCCCAAATGTGCTTTTGTTTGAGATCAGACTGGAGAGGTGGGGTTTGAACCACAGTTCAAGACAAACTCACGCATGAATCCAAACTGATAGGGAATATAAGTATTTATATGAAGGGTAATACAGTCAGAAATAGAGAAGCAGACAGAAATTAAGCCTGACACAGAATTTCAATAATAACGTGAATAATAAAGCCAGAACCTGCATGTGTGCTATTTTGTATAAATCAAATTTTATTACACATTAAAACATAACCCCTATCCCATAACCAGGAGTATATAGAACAGTAGCACTTTCACATTATGTACTGTACACCACATATAAAATCCAAAAATTTTTTCAAATAAATTTAAATTTGGCTTATTATGTATTTGAATACACTGCATATCTCATTAATGACTTTCATTCCCTATTGCTAAGCGACCAGCATTCATCAGAGACATTTTTTACAGTGATAAAGATGCTATAGGTTTTGGGAGGTTGGGGTCCCTGGCCGGTGTTCAGAATACCCGTGGTGTTAATGTGATGCTGTACAGGTAGAGCAAAGTCCCAGCATATGTGTGTGAGGACAAGAATACCAGCTGTGGAGCTGGCGGGGGCACGATGGGGTCTGACGTGCACAGGTCCTCCTCAGGTTGTATGTAGACTGTCGAGCCATTGCGTGTTCACTATACCTGCATCCCTGAGCTGAAAGCGTGCCCGTTTCAAACCAAGAGTTTTTAATGGTTTCTCCTCCTGACATTCCTTCAGCTGTTAAAGACTTATCGCAAGTTTTATTTGTGTAACTCAAAGCATGTAAGGGATCACTGCCGTAAAAGTCTGGGACACACAGGTGCTTTCGGAGGTAATGAGGTAATTAAGCAGGTCCAATAGTGGCAAGCAACTGGAAGGAAGTGGTTGCTATTTTTCTTTCTGAGATAATTAGTTCCTCGTGAGCCTTTTATGTGGAAGAGGACTGAATTTGGTTATAATTAGGGCTGAAGTTCTGGACTGAATAACGACTTGAAAGTGGGAACATTTGGTGTCACTAATTAGAGGGAGTAGCAGTTAATTAATGCACACTAAAGGTATGAAGATCCAGTTACAGAATAAATTTGGTAACATTAGCACCATTTTATTAAATCTTAAATAAAGCACAAACAAGTAAAATTAATATTTAAACATCAAACTTTCTGAAGAAAAGACTTTTCATCAAACTTTCTTTTTGAAGTTTTATCCACTGCGGATCCAGGTGAGAGTGAAAAATTTAAGGTAAGTAGGCAGAACATTTTATACTGTTGAAGAGAATCTTGATGTTTTCTTCTGTCAGCAGAAATTAATCTTTTAGCTGATGCTGTCAGTTACTATGTACTTTAAACGAGTGGTGGCAACAGAAGAGCCAATGGGAAACAGCCATCGGTAGTTGGCGACTGACATCAGCTGATGTTTGGCTGTGTATGGTTGGATTTCTGGACTGTGGTCTTGTAGGCCCATAGGACTACAGGCAGATGATGGTTCCAGTCTCATTGGTGCTGGCTGGTCAGGATGGAGAGGTGGATGGTGAGGGCGCTATTAAACCAGTCCACCAAATCATCGCTTGGCGGGTGGAGCGACGGAGTTAGACCCTTCCACCAAGGTGTTGTTTTGTGGCTCGATGCTGGTCGATGCTGGGGAGTGTCTCTCCCTGCCTTTGCCTCTTCCCCAGAGGCGATGCTGTCTTGCGTCACCCTTGTGGTGTGTCCGTGGTGGGTGCAGTCCTCTTGAGCTGTTCCATCTCCAGCCATTGCCAGAGCACACAGCTCCCCTTGCATGGGTGGCAGAATACTGTGTCTGGGTTACTGTGCAGCTGCCTGGTCTAGTGCTGTATGTTGAACTGAAGTGGTCCCTGTCCCATGTACATGTGGTTGTGAAAGGACTGCCCTGATGATGGCCTTACTGATGTTTGATGTCTATCCTGACCACAAAGCGGAGAGCTGGTCTGGGCAGACCAGGACTGGAGCGGACATGAGAGCTGCTCGAAGCTGGCTGGATGTGCTCTGCTGTTCCCACCCCACCACTATACAGCTGTCTTTTTTGGAAAGCTGTCTTGGATGGCTGTCGTTTTGGCCGGGGGGACATAGCAGCGGCGGATGGGTGAGGCATAGTTCGGTGAACCTGCCCCATTTCTAAGTAACCAGAGCCTTGTTGCTACTTGGTAAGGGACTATTTCACCCTGGGCCCTTCATGGCTGTACCAGTAATCCTTACACCCTAGGTTGTCGCTACCCTGTTACCCCATTCTAAGGTGGTAGCTGCTCTATTATTTATTTAAATTTCCTAAGGGAGGCAGTGACTGAACATGCCTTTTGGCTTTAGAGGCGTGATTACAACTAAGCAGCGATGGGGGACGGGTGGTCCTCACAAAGGTAATCAAGGAGATTTCCTTCTCCCAAGTTCTCGATGGCACCTGTGACAGGAGAAAAAATATCAAAAGTCTCTAATGGGGTGGACTACATGTGTCTGGTTATACAGTGATCACAGGTTACAATTCAGAATTAACTTACAGCAAAGTTTAAAAAAAAAAAAAAAAAAAGACCACAGCAGAAGGGTTCTGGTTCTAGAGTGCAGTATCTTGCAAGCAGTGGAAGCCCAAAAGCATGTCAAATCCCAGTCAGCATGATTATACTGGTTTATATAATCTTTCAGTCACACAGTCCCACCCTCCTGTAGAGTGTCGAATCCCCCGGGATTCACACCACAGGACTGTACCTGGTCTTCTTAACTACTCATGAGTTCTCACAACAGCTCAATCAACAGTCCTGTTACTTTTCTTGACTACATATTGCCCCATCAGGTGGTACAGTTGCTGCATTTCATGAACCGAGTCCTTTCCAAGCTGAGGTGTTTCTGTATCATCCAGAGGTGCCGTGACAGCACCACCAAGCGGTGCATACAAAGGACTCTGGGATCTCAGATAAGAAGTGCTGGCAGGGCCTTGGGTTTGTTCCAGCAAAACAAACTGGGATGTCAGTGTGTTTTTCAGCAACACGGCAACAGGACTTCTAATCAACTATCCCAGAATCCTCTGCAGACAAGTGCTCATCTGGCATTATCTCCACTCCAGTGCGGCCTTGATGTACTTTCTACTCTTCCTCCATTGTTTGCCGTTGAGATACGCTTTCCCGTGCTTTTGGCACTCTTGTGTTCTCCTTGTCCTTGATGAGGGTAAGGATTTGCCCCCGTAGCCAGGGTGTATAAAGTGCTACGCCAAGGTGGCGTGCATGTAGTCCTTGTCTCACGTTGCAAAGACGTCCTTGAATTCGGGCCTGTGCTGCCTCCACTGTGGTAGAAAAGGTAGTGGCTGAGCACCGAATTACTCTGGCAGCCTAATGAGTTTGTGTACTGCCAGTGATTAATTTAACCAGTGAAACTCCTCTTGATTGTCTGTCCAAAAATTTTGAACAAGCTTTATTCATAAAAAAAGAATTTTAAAGCATGACAATGACTTGCTGATAATTGCTTACCATGTTTTAACAATTATGATGTACTTTGATCTTTTTTATCAATTTTTTTCTTAATGATCACTTAAGTCCTAAAGTTACTGCTCCTGATTAAACATTCTTTGTCATTGGCACCTGTTTCTGCTGTTCATTTATTACAATTTGAATGCAATTAATTATTCCTTGCTCAAATATAGCACCATGCAAAATTGTCCGGACAATTTCTACTCTGATTCTGTGGTTAAAACGATATTGTAACGTTATTTATGTATTTATTACAGATCTGAAAGACTCACATTTAACTTTCTTCTTTGTAACTGTTATTTTCGATCAAATAATTAACACAGCTAAGTGCAGACAGACACATGCAAATGATCAGGAAGAATAGAGAGAAGCAAGGATGTAACTGATATTTAATTCCGATAAATGTCAAATAAAAACGAATGAACTGGTAGGAAGACAAACCTGCGCCCTCTCCAGCCCTCCAGGTCTGTGATTGGTCGCCCTCTGGTGGTGTAAATCAGTTTTGCTCTTTGTGCTGGCGCAGATGTGCTTCAATTTTTTTCCCACAAGGGGGCAGCACTAAACTGCCAGGGCCTGACTGTTTAACTCAGGTAAAGTAATTATAAATGTAGTACTGTATATACTTTTAGGATCTGAAGGTAAGGTAAGAAGGTCAGACCTAACGTTGAATTAATATGAGAAATGGTACTTAAAAATTCTGTATGTATATAAGCAAATGGGGCACGTTGATGTTAAGTAGTTGTGAATGTAGTAACGCTAATTGGGAAATCTAGTAAGTACACCCCAACTTTTTACGAAGAACACCTTGGGATTTCACACAGACTGCAGGGTGAACCCCCCTTTTAGTCCCACTAACTCCACTTCAGATGACTTCAATGTCCACCACTGTGGAGGACTCCCCATTCTCATATCCCTACTCAGCCTGTTCTCTGGCAAACACACCAGCAAGAAGCACAGAAAATGGCTGGATATACAGAACTTTTAGGATTTGAAGGTAAGGTAATAAGGGCAGACATAAAAGTGAATTAATGTGAAAAACGGAACTTAAAAATATATACAAGCAATTTCTATGTTGTGTTTACCAAGCAAATGGGGCATGGTGTCTTCAATTTTTTTGTTTGGACAGGGGCAGGAGCCTCTCTGCAGAGAAAATAAACTTTTACTAATCCATAACTCTTGTGTGTCTCAGCCACTTTATAAAATTTCCACGACTCACCTCCTGCCCTGTGTGTGTGGAGTTTGCTTGTTCCCCCTGTGCTTGTGTTGTCCTCTGGGTACTCCATAGATATGTCTTCCAGGTTATATTTAATAAGATGTTAATGTTTAAGAACAAGTATTCTGGCTATATGTAAACATTATACTCTAAGATACATGACTGACTATGATCCATTCCTTATTAACACACACATCCATTTGGTACAACAATACAATCACTCTTAAACGACAATCCGATGTTGCCATGGAGCCCCCATCAGTCACATGTTAGAGAGGCTTAATAAGCAGACCTGTACCCACCTGTACATACTTACCTTTTACAGTAAATGATCACTTATGTAATGTACAATAATGCTTTACAGCAACTCTGTATGACCATTTAAAACAGATGTAGACAGTCTTTCACCATTTCCCAGCATGTGCACAGAGTTCTCACTTTGCCATTAAAAGGAATGTTTTTTTTCTGCTCCATTTGGAGAATTTCATGAAGAATCTTTTCCTGGTTGCTCTGAACCTCTTCTAGTGACAGCAAATGAATGAAGAACAGATTCAGGGCACGAACAACGACTACGTCGTCGGTGTACAGACACACTCTTCACTTGTTAGACAAGTAATAATTCAGACAGAAGTTCTGATAATTTCCCAGCATTCCCTGTCAGCTGACAGCACATGAGCGGTGGGCTGGTGAGAGTGAAAATGTGTCAGTCAGGGAGAAAGAGGTGCTGATGGGAGGTGAAACGTGTCAGTCAGGCAGTATCAGTGGACTGATTGGAGGTGAACTGTGGAAGACCCGGCACTATGAATGTTCTAGTCTAATGTTACTGTTCATCTGTGTTTAATTCAATGTCCTGCTGAATAGGGCAATGTCAGGGTCTGTTGAGTACCAAGGAGAGCCCATCTGGCACCCAGTCACTCACTGCATCTGTGCTGAAAACGTAACAGTACACAGTATGTAACAGTACACAGTACACAGTATGTAACAGTACACAGTATGTAACAGTACACAGTACAC
>JABJVR010049422.1:0-11820 GCA_025773905.1 Chitala chitala | reverse complement strand
CAGTACACAGTACACAGTATGTAACAGTACACAGTATGTAACAGTACACAGTACACAGTATGTAACAGTACACAGTATGTAACAGTACACAGTACACAGTATGTAACAGTACACAGTATGTAACAGTACACAGTACACAGTATGTAACAGTACACAGTAGGTTTGGTCACGCCATCACAGTGTAACGTCATGCTAAACTTCATGTCAGAGCCAGTGGAAATAATCTGTGGTGTCTAGGCTTAATATAAAGACCTTAAAAAGGAATTATGCAAAACAGACACTACGATAACTCCACAAATATAATAAAACCACAAATATTTACTTTAAAATTAGGCATTAACTTTAAATTTAAAAAGGTATTTTTAATTTAGACTGTATTACTTAACATAACATGAGTGCTGTGAACCTTGACCTGCATCGTTCTCACTAGTGGAAAAACCGACTAAAGGTATTTGTTTAAAATGAAATTCATCCAAGCGCTGACCCCCGGGCCTCAGACGGCAGCCACAGAGCATCCCAGGAAATGTATTCAGTTCCCTTCATTTAAAATAATACCTGGTGCTCTGTAACCCCATGGGAAGAAGAATTTACTGCTTGGCTCAGATAAAGTGGGGTAGTTAAAACATTAAGTGTTTTAGTAAAGAAAATGACAGGGGTAATCAGGAGATTTAATTTGGGGGATGGGGGGTGGAGTGGAAGCGTAGTGGGGGTAGGTTGGAGGCACATGTAAGTGTAACTTTTCATTTGCACTGGAATAGCATCAACTTTCTTTATCCAAGAACTGATTAGTTGTGCAAAAGTCAAATTTCATAATTATTATATTCCAATGACCTTTAAGACTACTTCATCACATGTATGACAGAAAATGCTGAACAGGAAACTATCCTACTGCACAACTATTGTATAACGTAATAAATATAATTATTATTATTTCAATGTATTTGCCATATCTGTGCTCTAATTGTGTCAGTCAGCACAAGATGGACGTTAAACAAGAGGGGAAGTGATAAAATACATTTCAATACTTGTTTGTTCTTAAACTTTAAAAATATATTGAACTAAATGAGAAAATTTTCCGTAACTTCTGTGACGACAATCCCAAGACGTGCCTGATCCTCAGGAGAGCCCAAACGGTATCTGATACACGAGACAATATGGACACAGCACGCCTCTGTCTCTGCATTTGTCTGTTTTTGTTTTCATTAATTTTCAAAGGGTTGTGATGAAAGAGAAAGGAACCATGACCAACAATATATTTTAAAAGCTACTGGTCCCGCACAGCTGTTGTTGCTGTATGCCTTTCCTGGCTGCACAGTCCATTTGTTTTCTTAGCTTTCTCTTTGCACACAGACCGGATCCCAGGAACAAAAGCTGAAAGCATCACAGAATCACGGACGTCAGTGATGAGGGCTCGGTGGCAGCACAGACACGGTGCTCTCTTGTGCACATTCGTCCACGTGCACAGCCATTCTCTGTGCGGATTCTGGAATATTCCATGTTGGTGTCCTGATGTGACATCCTGAGAGGTTCACCAAATGAGGTAGAGCTGGCCCTGGCCAGTTTGGTGCCGTAGGCACGATTTTAGCTGGTGCCTCTTACATTACATCCAGTTCCACCCCCAGTGAATGCGTGGGTAGGACCTCAGGCTGGGTGTGGAAATGTCCCGAATTAAATCCCAGCCCAGTCACCAGGTGTGTCCCTGACCAGGAAACTGAACTAGCCCCATGGGCACTGAACATGGCTGCCCACTGCTCCCCCAGGGGAATGGGTTAAACGCAGAGAACAACTTCCTTGTATGTGTCCCGCATACCTGGCCATAAAACCTGTTTCCCCCTCCCTGTGGAAGCTCGGCACCCCTAGCATGTGCCTACACGGTCTAGCCTTGTCTTGATGGACAAGGAGTGGGATGATGGGCTGAAATGTTCTCTGGCTGACGATGTAATGGGGCACTGCTGGTGCGCACCTGAGCAAGGCCGTATACCTGAGCTGTGTATGTGAAACATCCCAAGGGTGTCATTAACACTGCAGCACCTCACCATAACAGTGAAACTATGGGTTTGCCTGTAGTTCAGATTTGTGTGGAATTTCTTCCTATAATCGGAATTCTTCTCACCATCCAAAAATGGGCAGTTCAGGGGGAACATTTAAAGCTGTATTGTTCTTTGTCATTGACTGTGTGTGTTTGTATGGTGGCACTTACCTCCAGAAACACCCAGGACATACGGCATTGACCAGCTGCCAGCACTCACGCTCACAAACAGCTTTCCCTCTGTTATAAAACATTCGGTCCGCATAAGAATGCTAACGCATAACGCCATTAGCACTGTATAATTAACGTGTGTGTTGTGGAAAAGATCAGCATGATCACAGGGGCCCAACTGAATAGTAGATCAGGTCTTCGACTCAATGCAAAAGCTGGATTGTACAAATAGTATGGAGCTGAGGCAACCTGTGGATTTTTCTGTGGGAAATTAGGTAATTGTGATCTTCCTCACTTTTGGTTCTCCTGTTCTTCAGATGGCTAAAATCTGTTGGTTTAGCTTTCTCTTAGATTGTTTGAGCTGGTTTAGTTCCTCCTCAGTTTATCTGATCTGATTTAACTCTTCTCGTGGATTATCTGAGCTCATATAGTCCTCTCTCAGATTGTCTGAGCTAGATTAGCTCCACTCTGGGATTAGGTGACCTGGTTTAGCTCCACTTTGGGACTAGGAGAGCTGGTTTAACTCCCATTTTGGATTAAATGAGCTGGTTTAGCTCCCGTCTTGGATTAGGTGATCTGGTTTAGCTCCCATCTTGGATTAGGTGATCTGGATTAGCTCCCATCTTGGATTAGGTGAGCTAAATTAGCTCCCATCTTGGATTCGGTGAGATGGGTTAACTTCCATCTTGGATTAGGTGAGCTGGATTAGCTCGCTGCCCTGTTTGTAACTGGCGCTTGTTACTTCTGACCTTCCCACATTGTTGTGCTTTCCTGAAATCCTAAAGATTTCCTTTTTTGAAACTGCAGAGGTGCATTCAATGAATGTCCTGTATCCTTTGATTTATTTGCATGTAGCGTTTTGCCCCTGCAGGTCAGACGACATAACCCTACCCTTCCCTTTGTGTTTTAGCAATGATCTCTTTTTGTTTATTTAACTTGGTTTTCAAAGGCATTTCTTAGAGCTCATGGGACAATATTTCACCATATTTGCCAGTATTTCTAATACTTGCTTTTCATTGTATTGTTTTGCACGTCACACATCTTTTCCTGGTTCCTCTTTTATAGCTGTATTTTTTCTCTTTTCATGTGTTTGAAACATGCTTTTAATCCTAAACAAAAGTTCACTTAACAGCTCAGTGAAATTAATAAAAAATCCTACGTTTAATAAAGTTTCTTTAACTTGAAAATTGTCTTTGAAATTTGAAGCAAAATATATTTTATTTTGCGATACATGATATTTTTCCTGGTGTAATATATAATAATAATTTCAATTTCAATTAATTTTTATATAGCGCCTTTCACAACAATGTGCCTCAAAGCGCGAAGAATTAATACAAATGAAACCAGACATAATAATAATAATTATTATTATTATTACATGTGAAATAATGTTCTAGATCTGTGACTAATAAAGAAGTAGCATCATAAGATTGTCTAAAAACTATTAGTTCTGTACTGTTTTATTTATTTATTTATAGCTAATAAAATGTTCGTTTCTGAATTTATTTCTGTAACATGTATTTCGCCTCTAACAGATAGGGTATAACCAGCTTCCACATTTTTTATTCCACTGAATTAATTTGTTAAATTTTTGATTATATCATGTAGCCCTTAACACTTTTATCACAAGAAATTAAAAGAAATGGACCTAAGTAAAAGTACAGGTGTAACATTACTCCGACCAATCAGAGCACAGGGCCAAGGCTGTATATAATCTAACGTCTTTATTTCCCGCAAGAGCAGATCTAAGAGGGCTGGAAGGGAGAGTTCCTTTAATCTAAAACGCAGAAATCAGGATAATCTAAAGAAATGAAAGAAACTGATGCTCTAATTCCTGGGATATCGATTTAAGGAACTGTTTTGTGACGTTTTTATAATCAACTTTTTGCATAATTATTACAGAAACCACTAAAACTGTCTAGCTGCATCTGAAAATATATATTATATATAATAATATTTACCGTCAGCTGAAGAACCGTCAACTGAAATAAAAAAACTGTTGGTATCTTAAAGACGTTTTAAAGGAAACACAATTTTAAATCCATGGACTCCAGCGGTAAGGTAAGTGCGTCCTTATCCACGGCCAGCGCCTGGTGTGTGTCTGCCGTGTGTCTGGTCCTGACAGCTCCGCACGCGGTTGAACTGGCATAATAATGAACTCTCTGAAATTTATTAACTTATAAAAAGTTTTTGTTGCGAGTGTGAACTGACCGCAAACTATATTATTAATAGAATTATTAATATAATATTATCGACAGTATTATTTAAACGGATTGAGAAGAGGTAATACTGTGGTGGAGTGTGTGTGAATGCGGGTGAAAGATCCTACCGAAAGTGTGACATAACATGTCCATTATTTTGGATACGCCTGTGTAAATTCCACTTAAAGATTATGATTATGACTTACTGATTATAACTATATACAACCGACCTTAAAAAACATTCAGATGCTCATAATAATAATAATTTACATTATTATTATTATTATTATTATTATTATTATTATTATTATTATTATTAATCTGTACTGTTTTAAACAAAAACCAGATTAACAAACGGAGAAAACTGAATTGTAGGCGTGACAAAAGCACACAGAACTAATTAATTGAGAACTGAACATTAAAATTAGAAAACTTAAACAGCACAAGCATTTCATTAAAACGCTTATGTACTTTTAAAAAGAAATAATGATGGATAAATTAATTTAAAGAGATGCAGAATTTTGTTGACCTGCTTCACGGATATACAGACATGTTTTATTTGCGCCACGGACACGTTGGTGGAGTTGGACCCCAACTCAAGAAAAATGTCTGTCATGCATAAAATGACAAGGAAACAGCTTTTACTGAAATGCAGTTCTATATTACAAATTATGAAACAAATTCCTTCTATTGTAATCTTGCTTTAAAACGCATTCAGTACAACAATACTTTAAAATTACAGGAAAGTTACTGTAATTTCAAAGTGCTTTTGTGCGTATTCTAGGTTTTGAGTGCGTACCCCAATTTTAATAAGTCAGAATTTTTTGTGTATAAGCAGGTTTTTCGTGTCTTCTGCGCAATCCCAATATCGCTTTGTAAAGGAGACGCCTGGAGCGGCCGTAACTCTGCGGTCTTTTTCACTGCACTGTTTATGGTGCGGGTCACGTTTTCTGTTCATGTGTCTTATGCATATGAAACATCCTACATTCCATATTTACAATATTTTCAAGATGTTCCAGATGTCAAAAGTGGTTTGATTTAAATGCCTATTTTAATTTTTTTCCCCCTCTGTTTAGAAAATAACATTCCAACTAATGATGGCAGTGGGCACAGCTGTGATTGGCTCTCTGCAGTTTGGCTACAACACAGGGGTGATCAACGCACCCCAGAAGGTACGAGTGTTCTCAGCCACACCAGCTGTACGAGTGTTCTCAGCCACACCAGCTGTACGAGTGTTCTCAGCCACACCAGCTGTACGAGTGTTCTCAGCCACAAGAGCTGTACGAGTGTTCTCAGCATTTTGCAGCCACCCACACCAGCTCCCCGATGTTCTGTAGACACACACAGCTTTGTCACAATGTATGCAGCTGAACTTTTACCTGGTACTGTATATGGGCTCTATTGTGTCTTGTATCTCAAATTTTTCTGCACCATACTGACATGTAGCAGGTGTATGGCTTTGTGTGAGTGTGTGTGTGTGTGTGTGTGTGTGTGTGTCTGTGAGAGAGAAAGAGAGACAGTGATAAATTTGTCACCACAGTCACCGTTTCAGTTTATGACTGCGTAAAGCAGTGAACCTGCAGTCCTCCGTCCGACGGTCTGACACTTGGACAAGGTAAGGTGATGAGGTAACTGCATTCCTGTTGAACTTTCAGGCTCAGCTCCTGCAAATGTACGAATCAGTTTGGAGACACTGAGATGTTGTACAGTCAGGAGCTACCAAAGGCAGTGGACAGGTCCAGACCGCTGACAAAACACTGGCTCCTTGATCAGATTACCGTGCGGACAGTGGCTGGGGACCTGCCGCCTCCAGCACTGTCACAGCAGGCTTCCGGGAACATGAGTCAGCACATATTACCTGTAAATAAAGTGATACCACTGAATTCAGAGTGGAATAAACACTACACTACCACAACATCACCATCCTTTGCTTTTTTCCATGCACATGATCAAGGGGCATTAAACCCCAAATATTTGTAGAAAAATTGCAGCAGAAATAAATGTTACATTTGAAAATTTAGCTCATGGTCATCTTAATGATTAGCAGCATCTTTTAGTAAACATGGAACGGATTCATGTGGAACTGTGTTTGTACCACATTAATATTATTTGCGTTTATGTGAAGTATAGGTTTCAATTTATCATTATACATGGTAAATATAGTGTAATGTACAGTGTTACCATGGTAGTTATCCAGTTACATGTGTTGGTTGAGTGTGGATTTGTCCTCATTAAGCACTTTCATACATTATAGGTGCTGCTCAGAGAGCTGTCAGCTGAACACAGCAGAGAGCTGTCGGCTGAACACAGCAGAGAGCTGTCGGCTGAACACAGCAGAGAGCTGTCAGCTGAACACAGCAGAGAGGGCAGTTTACACTGAGAAACCGTTCAAACAAATCATCCCTTTTATTAGAACATTTTTTGTTGCTGAAAACATTCAGTCAAACATGAATTTGTATCATAATTTTTTTTTGTAACAAATTCATTACACCATCACTCACAGTTTATTTCCACTGGGCATGAAAGGGATCAAGGATGATACTTTGGTCACAGTTCATGTGCTCTGTGTTCTGAGCCCTGTGCTGTCCCACACAGGTAATTGAGACGTTCTATAATGAAACGTGGTTTCACCGGTACAAAGAGTGGATCCCGCTGTCCTCCCTCACCTCTCTGTGGTCCATCTCCGTCGCTGTCTTCTCTGTTGGAGGAATTTTTGGCTCCTTCTCAGTGGGTCTCTTTGTGAACCGTTTTGGAAGGTAATAAATCATTTCTTTGAGCTGAATCTTGTCACTCAAAAGTCATAGATGCCCAAAACAGAATAAATTGACACATTTTATAATTTCTACTTAACTTTTTGAGTCAGGTTGTGTTGTTAAGGAGATTCAAATTTGAAAAACAGATGAAGGTAATAAGCTCCTTCCTGTACGTGAATACCTGGATCTTCACAGTGAGTCTTTTCAGTGGTTTGGCTGGAACACGCTGCCAGTGTGCTGCTGCCATTCTGTGGTCCTGAGTGCTTCTCCCTCCTTCCCTGTAGGAGGAACTCCATGCTGATGGTGAATGTTCTGGCGTTCATTGCTGCAGCCTTAATGGGATTCTCGAAGATGGCCGCCTCCTGGGAGATGTTGATTGTGGGGCGCTTCATAGTGGGGCTTTACTCAGGGCTCTGCACGGGTTTCGTCCCCATGTACGTGGGTGAGATCTCTCCGACTGCCCTCCGTGGAGCTCTGGGCACCCTGCATCAGCTAGGCATTGTCATTGGCATCCTCATTGCCCAGGTAACAGTGCCTGGGCAGATGTACAGCTACATGCATGTTCTTATTTTTCTCAGTTATACCGTTTTTTCTTGTTCACTCAGTTATAAGGTACAATAGCAGTGTCTTTCTAGGACATGGACTAAATACCTTTGGTTTTATGTTTTTGTAATAATGAAAATTGTCCCAGTGCAAGTTTTTGGGGTCACATACAGCCTGTACCTGTGCAGGTGTTTGGGTGCATATGAGCCTGTGTCTGTGCAGACATTTGGGTTCATGTACAGCCTTCAGTTGTGCAAGTGTTTGAGTTAATGTACAACCTGTCCCTCTGCAGGTGTTTGAGTTCATGTACAACTTGTCCCTCTGCAGGTGTTTGAGTTCATGTACAACCTGTCCCTCTGCAGGTGTTTGAGTTAATGTACAACCTGTCCCTCTGCAAGTGTTTGAGTTAATGTACAACCTGTCCCTCTGCAAGTGTTTGAGTTCATGTTCAATCTGTCCCTCTGCAGGTGTTTGGTCTGGAAGCAATCCTGGGTAACACCACCCTGTGGCCCTTCTTGCTCAGTTTCACCTTCATCCCTGCGGTGGTGCAGTGCGCTCTGCTGCCCCTGTGTCCAGAGAGTCCTCGCTTTTTACTCATCAACCGTAACCAAGAGACCAGAGCTAAGACTGGTGAGAACTGGCTCCAGGAGGGCACTGCACTTGTACCTTTAACACCAGATTATTCCAGTACACATGCAGCAGTATCGTGTTCCACAGGACTTGAAAATTTGAAAAAAAACACCTGGTGTGTCAGTAGTTAGAGCTGCAGTTAAGACAAACACCTGACATGTCAGTGGGTTCAAATGTACTTAGGACAAACACCTAGCATGTCAGTAGTTAGAGCTGCAGTAAAAAAAAAAACACCTGGTGTGTCAGTAGTTAGAGCTACAGTTAAAAAAAACACCTGGTGTGTCAGTAGTTAGAGCTGCAGTTAAGACAAACACCTGGCATGTCAGTGGTTAGAGCTGCATTTAAGACAAACACCTGATGTGTCAGTGGTTAGACCTGCAGTCAGGACAAACACCTGGTGTTAAGAGAACTAAATACTTATGCAGTGTTAAAGAAGCTGCGAGGCACCATGGATGTGAATAATGACCTTCAGGAGATGAAGGATGAGAGCCGCCAGATGATGCGGGAGAAGAAGGTCACCATCTTGGAGCTTTTCCGCTCACCACTCTACCGACAGCCCATCTTCGTTGCCATCATGCTGCAGCTGTCTCAGCAGTTATCAGGAATCAACGCTGTGAGTGTATTCACACACACGCACACACACACACACACACACACACACACACACAAACACACACAGACCGGGCCTTTGTGTCTGTGATGGGTCTTTGTCTCATCAACCAGACCCTTGTCTTACTGACTGGTCCTTGTCTCACTGACTGGACCATGTCTCCCTGACCAGGCTTCTTCAGAAAGAAAAATATCCAGTAAGGCAGTGTGACATGAGAGGGTCTACTATGGAAATTCCATATTTGTGTTCATTTTTCCAGGTGTTCTATTATTCCACTGGAATTTTTCTAAAGGCAGGTGTTGCCCAGCCAGTCTACGCCACCATAGGTGCTGGAGTAGTGAACACGGCCTTCACAGTGGTGTCGGTAAGCAGAGGAACCTTAGACCTGTGGTCTTTAGAACAAAAGAATGTATTCTTAATTTTGTTATACCATCCTGGTGTACAATGACAATAAAGTCTATTCTATTCTATTCTACTCTAAGAGCTCCAGATATGCATTTAAGACACTTTTAAAAGGAGAGTTTTTACCTGGGAAAATAGGTCCTCAAATAGGTGGACATGTAAGGGTGTGTGAGTGTGCGTAAGGATGTGTGAGTGTGCGTAAGGGTGTGTGAGTGTGCATAAGGGTGTGTGAGTGTGCCTGCATCACACATAAATATCAGTCTGTCAATCTGGATTATCTTTGAAAGATGTTCAGTCAATTATGCGGGCCAGTATATATAGAGGGTCATGTGTCCATTAAGGCTTTGCCCTGCAATGGTTATAATCATTGTGTCAGGACTACATTAGGTGTTATAACCGCTGCTTTAGACAATGCATTAGCTGTTATAACCATTGTGTTAGAGGATGCATTAGCTGTTATAACCATTGTGTTAGAGGATGTGTTAGCTGTTATAACCATTGTGATAGAGGATGTGTTGGCTGTTATAACCATTGTGTTAGAGGGCGCATTGGCTGTTATAACCATTGTGTTAGAGGATGGGTTAGCTGTTATAACCATTGTGTTAGAGGACGCGTTGGCTGTTATAACCATTTTGTTAGAGGATGCGTTAGCTGTTATAACCATTGTGTTAGAGGATGCGTTGGCTGTTATAACCATTGTGTTAGAGGATGCGTTGGCTGTTATAACCATTTTGTTAGAGGATGTGTTAGCTGTTATAACCATTGTGTTAGAGGATGTGTTAACTGTTATAACCATTGTGTTAGAGGACGCGTTGGCTGTTATAACCATTGTGTTAGAGGATGTGTTAGCTGTTATAACCATTGTGTTAGAGGATGTGTTAACTGTTATAACCATTGTGTTAGAGGATGCGTTGGCTGTTATAACCATTGTGTTAGAGGATGTGTTAGCTGTTATAACCATTGTGTTAGAAGATGTGTTAGGCACTGTTCAACACGTGCTTCTCTGCACAGCTGTTTGTGGTGGAGCGTGCTGGGCGTCGTTCTCTGCAGCTCACAGGTCTGATGGGAATGGCTGTCTCTGCTGTCCTCATGACCATCGCCATGGCGCTGCTGGTAAGGGCCCACTATCATTACCGGTTACTCACCCCACACGCGCCTGCCGGACCACTGCTAGTCCACACTGAACAACCCCATCTCTTCCACAGGACACGCTGAAGTGGATGTCATACGTCAGCATTGTGGCCATCTTCTGCTTTGTGGCGTTCTTTGAGATAGGACCCGGGCCCATCCCCTGGTTTATTGTGGCTGAGCTTTTCAGCCAGGGACCCCGGCCATCTGCCTTCGCTGTGGCTGGCTTCTCCAACTGGTCCGCCAACTTCATAATAGGCATGTGTTTCCAGTATGTGGAGGTAAGGAGACTAGTTTTTATGCGTGATGCACCGAACACAAAGACATGCTGACAAAGCAAGCTGAAGGCCAAATGAATGGGGGTCACTGGGCAGGAGCTGATCTGTAAGTGATTGTGACTTCTCCTGGTCTCCACAGCAAGTCTGCGGCCCCTATGTCTTCATAATTTTCACCGTGTTCCTGCTGGGATTCTTTGTCTTCACCTACTTTAAAGTGCCTGAGACAAAGGGGCGGACATTTGATGAAATAGCCGCAGGATTCCGGCAGCCATCGGCGCCTGGCGCAGAGAAGTACCGTCGGGAGGAGCTGAACAGCCTGGGCACCGACTCTCAGCTGTAAAGAGCCACACTTCACCTCACACCACAGTGACCACACACAGGCCTCAGCTGGGTGGAACCTAACGCATCTCCACCCCCACAGAAATGTTCACAGTCACGTTTTGGACTGGATAAGAAAGGAATGCAGGGGGGGGAAGGGAAAGAGCCTTCAATATTCATTGGATTAGTTTTAGTGCTGTACAGTAAATAATCTTGCCCATTTCTGATCCTAACAGCTGTATGTCAGGCAGAACAGGGTATTACTTTGACGCTTTCTCTTGTTTTCTTTTGATAAGCCACTGATGGAGAGTTCAGTGAAGGAGCCTTATTTCCTCCTCATGGTGCTGCTGGTGGATTTGGGCACCTTTGGCAACACGAAAAAAAGGGCCCCTCTTACAGTGCACTGTACAAACACCTGTCCACTGGTCGCTCATCTCCCTCAGAGGGCCATCAGTCCAGACACATTTACAGACGGGACCGTAATGCATCTATGTAAACAGACACACTTAACAGACATGACAGTAACGTGCTTCTGGAAAAAGACACGCTTACAGACAGAACTGTGGCTCACCTCTGTAAACCAACTCAAGTATTTGTATTTGTATTTGTATTTGTATTTCTTTGTTGTTCACACACTTTTGCGAGCAACTTCCCTGCCAGAGTGTACAGTAATATGTGGATTAAACAACAGCAGGTGTTAGCGTGAGCTCCTAAAGCACAATAATGTTAATAATGAAGCACCGTCAAACTTATAAAC
>JABJVR010049421.1:0-13093 GCA_025773905.1 Chitala chitala | reverse complement strand
ATTATGATATATCTGACAGGTTTGGTGGGATTCTCCTCAGATTACGATATAGTTGACACAGGTTTGCTGCGATTCTCCTCATATTATGATATATCTGACAGGTTTGGTGGGATTCTCCTCAGATTACGATATAGTTGACACAGGTTTGCTGCGATTCTCCTCAGATTACGATATATCTGACAGGTTTGGTGCAATTCTCCTCAGATTACAATATATTTGTTTAGCATAGGATGTATGAAGGGACCTGAAGGTAATGTGAAGTTTGTGTACAGTTGGTATAACAATGTGCGTAGAGCTCTTTACATGTGACTCTCATCGATCACAATATTGGCTCACTGTATTAGCAGAAGGTAAATATATCTTTTTTACCCAATCTAGCTGTCATGGTTGAGCCTTTCGATTGAAGCCAGTGTGTCCATTTGACTTTATGAAAAACACAGTGTTGAGTAATGGGATGTGAATATCTGGTACTTTTCTGGTTTTGAATTGTCAGCTTGATGCACGGGAGGGATGTGGCATCTGCAATGCATGGAGTCATTGTGTGTTCTGGCATGGGGATATCAAATCAAATCAACCTTTGTTTTTATGGCACCTAATGGCAGCTATAGAGTTTAATTTAGATGCTGAACAAAGAATAACACCAGTAACACAACACAGGACAACACACAAGTTGACTGATTTAAGAGTTTCGGAAAAGAAAAACCCTGTCATGACCCTCTGCTAAGTACAAAAAGCCTGAGTGAATAAATAAGTTATCAGTTTAGCTTTAAACGGCGAAAACTCATTTACAGTATACAGTAAGAACAGTACAGTAAGACCGACAGGTAAGGAGTTCTGTAGTTTGGGTGCGGCCACAGGAAACGCATGGTCACCGCAGGATTTGTATCTTCACCTCAGAACTTCCAGTTAACATTGCTCAGATGACCTGAGAGAGCAGTAAGAATTGCACTTGTTTACAAGGTCAGCAGTGTGATGTGGGAATATGGGACATCGGGGGGCAGTGTGAAGGGGGATATGGGACATCGGGGGGACAGTGTGAAGGGGGATATGGGACATCGGGGTCAGTGTGACAAGGGATTTGGGACATCGGGGGGCAGTGTGACGGGGGATATGGGACATCGGGGCAGTGTGATGTGGGATATGGGACATCAGGGGGCAGTGTGACGAGGGATTTGGGACATCGGGGGCAGTGTGACAGGGGACATGGGACATCGGGGGGCAGGTACTGTGACACTTTTCAGATGGTGCGTCTTTCTACAGATGTGCTTTTCACTTTGTATTCAGTCGTTTGACTTTTGTTTTTAGAAAAGCTTTCTTCACACTTCTTCAGTTATGGAATATTCACCTCCCTAACAAACACACTGTTCTCCCATGATTCTGGAGCTGTGTGTGTGTGTGTGTGTGTGTGTGTGTGTTTGTGCGCATATGGTTGTGTGCTTGATTGCACATTTTGTAATGTTGTTTCTCTGATGTCCCCTCTCTAGTGGAGAAATGTATGAACTCCATGCAGACCGGGACCCAGATGGTGAAGCTGCGAGGTGGATCCAAGGGCCTGGTCCGGTTCTTCTACTTGGACGAGCACAAGTCCTGCATCCGATGGAGACCTTCCAGGAAGAATGAGAAAGCCAAGAGTAAGTCCCCCCAACATTTCTTTTTCCCCCCTTGTCTAGGCACCAACCTATAATTACATTCATAATAATGTGAAAATTATGATGCAAGGTACATTTACTTTAATACATCACTCAAACATGACAACTAAAAAAGCATAATTTTTTGTTATCACTATGTAGGTGAAGTAGAGGTTTGGGTTATGAGTGGGCAATCTCATGCACAGGTTATGTCAGTCCATGCTGGGAAACTGAAGTATTCTTCTAGAGCAGCTATGTGGTTTGTGCACATTTTAATTCATTTTGATTAAAAACAGAAAGATGGCAAAGGGTGAACAAGCCTCATGAAAATTCAGATGAAAGGCAGGAATGGCCTTTGTGCTGCCCAGCGCAAAACAGCAGCATTTCAATGGCACTTGTCGCTTTGCCGAATTTAGAGGATCAGTGAGCGCACCTGTACACCCCAAAGTGTTTAGCCATTGCTGGGTAGTGCCATCATGAAAGCATGGGCACATCTCAAGTGCCTGTAAGAGCGGGCTCAGAGTGGCACCTGGGGCCAGTGCGGCGCGTGCTGAAGATCACACGCCGCTGTTGTCTTTGTAAGTGTGACGAATTGAACAGCAGATTCCTGTCCTTTTGCACCTCTGCCTCCTCATCGACTCGCTCTCCAAACCAGTCGTGTCCTTAAGCTGTTTCAGTTGTTAATCGAGTTTAATTTTGCAGACGTGAGGCGGGCGATTTCGAGTGGCGCAGCAATTAATGCAAGGCAAACGGGCTCCGGTGTGGTGAGGGAGCGCGCGCAGCGCCTCGCGTGACAGACGGGCTCCAGAGGGAAATTCCCAATTTACCACGATGTGCTTAGCGCTCTTTTTGGGAATCCGGGCTTTTGGCGCTACAGGACCTGTGCGTCTGTGCAGCCTGGCACACGCCGCAGACGAGGAAATGTCACTGACAGCGATCGCCTCATGCATTATTTATTGCAGCCTGTGAATAGCGAGGATCGTATTCAGAATAAATCCCATTCCTCGCGCATTCTTTGATCCTGCGGAAGCAGAGGTTCAGCTCGCTCCTGTAACGTGGACCACTGGCTGGGGTGAACATGTAGAATTCAGAATAACAGTGAAGTCAGAGGAGAAGCTTATGTGTGATCTTATTTCAGCTAATTCTGAAACAACCGGAATCATCTGCCTTGTGTAATAAGTGAAAACACGTGTATTTATTAAGTGAGTTTTCATACCTGCCTGCGCTTGTAACATTATCCAAGTACATTTTCTTTACTGCCATATTGGATGTTGCTTCTGAGTTGCTGTTTTCTAACCAGTATCACTAGATTAACACTATGTTCACTTACCTGACAAGTGTTCCTAATTTTATTATAGTAGTAATTATTGTAATGCATTACATGTGTGGCACTCTTCGCTACACCCAAAGTGATTTACAATGCAATAGGGCCTCTCCTCCACTACCGCTAGTGTGCAGCATCCACCTGGACTGCCACGATAGCCACAAAGGGCCATAACGCTATAGGTGGGGAGCAGAGTGAAACAGCCAGGTCACACATGGGGATTATTAGGAGGCCATGGTTGATAAAGCCCATTGGGGAATTTTAGCCAGGACACCAGGGAACACCCCTACTTTTTATGAAGGACACTCTGGAATCTTTAATGACCGTGGAGATTCGGGACCTTGGTTTTACATGTCATGTGATGAATGGTGCCACTCTCTACAGTACAGTGTGTCTGTAACTCTACTGGGGCGTTAGGACCAACACAGACTGCAGAGTGGACACCCCCTGCTGGTCCAGCTAACACCTCTTCCACCAGCAATCAAAGTTTTTGTCAGCAGTTTCCCACCCAGGAACTAACAAGGCTCAGCCATGCTTATCTTTTGTGGACGATCACACTTGAAGGCTGCAGTGTGAAAGCTGTCCGTAAACACTCGTAGAGTAGGAGTTTAATAGACGTGAATTTCACTGTGCTGATGGTGCTTACGGTGAGGGTTGTACATTGCTTGTTCTTTAAAGTCACACCCTCCTCAGGAATGACAAGATTTCTTTGCTCCATATCGCTTTGTCCACATTCCTTTATTAGTGTTCCTTTTCTTTTCAAAGGAAGGGACTTTAAAATTGATTTGTTAAATGGATTTTTTAGAGGTCAGACAGACAAAATGTGAGAACATTTTATTCCACCAGTAGAACGATTCACTGCTAACTGACCCTCAGATTTGGAAAAGGCGTCAAAGCCGACTGTCTCTGTGACAATAACAGTGATGTAAAAGGTCTTATTGTATCGGACAGTAAGCACACGGGCTAAGTGTGTGAGTAAGCACTTCTTGAGCTGGACTGACAGCGGTACTGATCCGAGATTACCCAGTTTCCCTGGAGCTCACGAGGTTAGGTGGTGTGCCCAGTCTCACGCAGACACACACCTGCAGCTCCGCCCTAATCTCCATCCGGGGGCGGTCCTTGGTCCATTTGACCCCATGCGGTTGCTCTTGGATTGGACAGAAGGTGTTCTGGAGTGGCTGTTAATGACATCAGCTGCAGTGTGGAGGAGATGGTTTTGTTAAAGTAACAGGCTGCTGTGGGGGTGTAACAATAATAGATCGTAAAGGAAGGAAAACTTGTTTCTGTTTCTTGTCGTACAACAACTCAAGAGCATTAATCTGACTTGTCTTTTAAGTGAAGACTCTGGTCTCAAGTAGTTTTTTAAAGTGTTACCCAGCCCTTGTAGCATCTCTTACCTGAACTGTGGTAGCACGAGCTCAGGGAACAGCTGAAAACACAGAGCGCTTCTGAGCCGCTCACAGGGAGTGTTTACACCGAAGATTTGAGAGGATCCTCTCTCTCTCTCTCTCTCTCTCTCCCTCTCTCTCCCTCTCTCTCTCTCTCCCTCTCTCTCTCTCTCCCTCTCTCTCTCTCTCTCTCTCTCTCTCTCTCTCTCCCTCTCTCTCCCTCTCTCTCTCTCTCCCTCTCTCTCTCTCTCGCTCTCTCTCTCTCTCTCTCTCTCTCTCTCTCTCTCTCTCTCCCTCTCTCCCCTTCTCTCTTTGTCAGCGTTGCAGAAAAGCTGAGCTGTCTCCCAAGCTGTGTGAGAACTGTCCAATTAGTTTTATGACGGGTGGGATGGTGGGGTGTAGCTAAACACCCAGCTGGAAATAAGAACTCCTAACTGGTAGCTTGACACCCTTACTGCATACATGACGTTGGAGTCTCTTCTCTTGAACTGACCAGAAAATCGGGCTCTGTTTGCAGTGTTAGTTCATACTGAACGCAATCCTCTAGGTCAAGCCCCTGTTTTGACTCTCACAGGAGGAACATAGTCTATAGGAGGAATTATAGTCTATAGGAGGAACATAGTCTATAGGAGGAACATAGTCTATAGGAGGAATTATAGTCTATAGGAGGAATTATATGCAGATTAAACTAAGAGTTTAGTAATAGCATTATTTACAATTTAAATATGTACCGTGTATGTATGTGTATATAGCAATTTAGTCACAATAGCAACCTTAATTCAACATATCTTAAATGAAATATTGCCAGTAAGTTTTACATTGTACATCTGTTTTACATTGTACATCTGTCTGTACAAATGTTTTTTATGTATTAATTTTCCGAAAGTTTACCCTATGTAGGGTCATGGGGGGGCTGGAGCTTATCCCACAGCGGGAAACACCCTGGGGCAACCCATTGCAGGACAGAATCGTACACAGTCCCATACTACGGGCAATTTGGAAATGCCCATAACTTTTAATGAGTGGGGGAAAAAACCCTTTTTATTTTAGGTAAAAAGGCAATTATTTTCTTGAAATAAATGCTCAGTCAAAAACTCAGTGGCATAAACTTGGCAATGGTTACCGTACTTAAGCAAAACAGAGTAACACTCCTCACCATGTAACGCTCCTCACCATGTAACGCTCCTCACCATGTAGCGCTCCTCACATGTAACGCTCCTCACCATGTAACGCTTCTGACCATGTAGCGCTCCTCACCATGTAGCGCTCCTCACCATGTAATGCTTCTGACCATGTAACGCTCCTAACCATGTAACGCTCCTAACCATGTAACGCTTCTGATCATGTAACGCTCCTCACCATGTAACGCTCCTCACCATGTAACGCTCCTCACCATGTAATGCTCCTCACCATATCACGCTCCTTACCTTTGTCCGCCAGTCTCGATCGACTCGATCCGCGAGGTGTGTGAAGGGAAGCAGTCTGAGATCTTCCAACGCTATGCCGATGGCAGCTTCGACCCCAACTGCTGCTTCAGTATCTACTACGGCGAGCACATGGAGTCGTTGGACCTCGTCTCCACCAGCGGGGAGGAAGCTCGCACCTGGATCACCGGTCTCAAGTACCTGGTGGCGGGCATCAGCGATGAGGACAGCCTGGCCAAGAGGCAGCGTACCCGCGACCAATATCCTTCTGCCCCACCATTGTGTGAGGGCCCGTGATTGGACGGAGAAGAAAGGCGGAACTCTTGTGCTACATTCCCTCACCTGGCCAACAGGGTGGGCAATTCTATTTTGGGGGTGGCGGGAAGGGGGCACACTTCAAATCAGCCAGTTATGTTGTAGAAATCTTGAGTGGAACTTGGTTTGGCCAATCAGAGTTTGTGCAACCCTGGCCACCCCTGTGGCTGAGCCATCACACTCACTGTGCTCACATGAGCTTGCCCTCCAAATACAGCATGTGGCATCCAGAAGATGACACATGCTGTACTGAAACCGTGTTCTTCAGAAAACTTCACAAGGTTGTGACCTTTTGGTGAAAGTCACAAGGTTGGATGGGACAGATGGGAGGATGTGCTGAAGCCACTTTATTCACAGTAGGAAAGTCTTTCACATGTTGTATTCAAGGATGCCTTTCCCCCCCCGAATACTTTTGAGATGTCAAAAAAGAGGAGAACAGACAATGGGCTGCATTAAGAAAAACTCCCACATTTTTGTGCCAGTAGATACAATTAAACCTACTTACGTTCATACAATGTGGAATTTGTTCTCATGAAACAAGGTTAAATCTGGCAGGAAAATATACAGTATTTTTGTCTTTTAAAACTTTTTTGTTTAATTGTTTGAAAATAAATGCAGTACCTTGGTTATTTAGTATTTGATGTTACACACATGTTATTGGACAAATTATAGACCTTGGGATTTGTCTGAAGTGACCTGGTTTATTATGGGTGAGGAAACGTTCTTAGACTTCAGTTTATTTTTGCTACTTCTTGTGTCCTTGATGGTTTAACGAGTATCATTGTGGTCAAATGTTCTTCTTCAGGCAGAGCCACATCTGCCCACAGGTTTAATTACATTCCAGGCTTGTGTTGGTGTTGGCAGCAGGCTTGACAGAGCAGTCTTGTAACATACATACACCTGAATTGACCTCCACATTCTCTCCAGAATATGTAGGCTTTCTATCATTACCTTTGTATGTCAGTGCAGAAATCCAAATCTAGTGGGATCTCAGATGTTTGTTGTGATGTTTCTAATGTAGTGCTGTGTTGTTGGACCTTCACCCCCACTCCATGTGGCTTAAGCAGACATTCTCAGAGGCAGACAAAAATGGAGACGGCTGCCTGAGCATCAACGAGGTCCTGCAGCTTCTGCACAAGCTGAATGTCAACCTGCCACGCCAGAAGGTCAAACAGATGTTCAAGGTAATGTGACGGAAATGCTGTTGTACCTTTCAGTCACATATTTAACCTGAGTTCTTCCAGAACTCATGTGTGGATGTCTTTTCATTGAAATAAAAAAAAATGGCCATGTGCCTCGGGAACACAACTGATGATGAAGAGTAATCATTTTAGGAACGGTGATTACGTGCAGCTGTCTGGTTGTTGTAATGCACAGACTTGGGTCTGAATCTTGAGCTGCAAAAAGGCTCTGCATTCAGAGCAGTGAAGATGGATTGCTCACATGCACGCACACACACACACACACACACACACACACACATTTTTATTTACTCTTTATCAATTTTTGCCCTCAGTTTATAGGGGCCAAAGAAACATGTCTCTAACAAGAGTCGGTGGTGGGAGTAGAGCAGCTTGGAAATCCACAGAGGCTAGAATTTCCATGTGCTGTCCATCACCGCATGGTTTAAACCAGTGGGAACCAGTCACATAAATGACTTAAGACAGCTGATGATTGACAGGTGCATGATAATCCCGCCTACCATGGGTTTTGAAGGCTCATATCTCCAGTTGCTAATGAGACTCCTACGTGCCCAGCCACACAGTAATGCTGATCCTGGGACAGGGGAATCCTTTTTATTCAAGAATAACTTTTGACTGATGGAGGAGATGATTAGTGGCTCTTCAAGGCCAGTCTTGGCTCAGTTAAGGTGGATCATGCTCTTGCGCTTAAGTTCAGTTTTTTTGACCCAATGCCCCATGCTCGAAACACAATCAGCCAACCTCACTTGGGTTTAGCATCCCACAGTCTGGAGCTGTAGCGAACCAGGGAGTAATGACAGTGTGGTGCCCTGGCCACTCTTCGGTATCTGAGAGAGCTCAACTCGTTCGACACCCCAAACGTTCCTCAGCTGGGACGGGGGTGTGACGTGTCACCATCAGCCTTTTGTGTATGTGACATTTCTGGTTGCACATATATGTGTATGTGGGAACCAGGAACATCACAGTTCTATGTTACATTATGAAAAATAATTGTTGATGGTATTAAGTTGGTAAGTACTACTAGTGTGTGTATGTAACATAGCAATGTGTGTGTCTTGTCAGTTGTGTGACACATTTATAGAACTAATTGAGGCAGGTGGTGAAGTGTTTAAGGCCATAGACCTGAATCCCAGGTGCTGTCAGGCGGCAGTTTAGTTGATGTGGGTGTGTATGTCTCCACCGACACCTCCACCTGTGTAATGCAGGTAAAACTGAAAGCGCTTTCACCTGAAAATGTCTGTCGAGATACAGAACGTAAATGTGGGTGAACTCTCTGACTCTCTGTGCAGATGTGGATGGGTGCACGTTTTTAACTGTCCTGGGTCAGGTACACAGGAGCCAGGTGCATCAGTGGGCTGTCTTTGGGCCCTCAACGCCCCGCCATCGCGTCCTCTCCTCTGCCGGCTGCAGGTGGCAGCACCTGGCCAACTGGCCCATATGGCACAGGGTCGAGCAGATGGCAGGACCGTGGCGCGCGGTAAGCGCACTCGATCAGCCTGGCCAGGCGCCCAGACGAAGTCCAGAACATCCCGTGCCGGGTCACTGGCCAGAACGCTTGAAGCTACACCATCCTGAGTGGGTCCTGCTTACTGCACAAATCCTGTAATGTCTTGCAGGCTTAAGATAGCCAAATGTTTCTGTGTGTAACCTAATTTTTTTAACCACTGTTCTCCAAAAGTAGCTAAAACATTTTTTTAGACATGGACGATTTGTTATATATTCCATCTGAGAAGATGTTACCTGGATGTTTGTAGCTTCCACTGGAACTTTGTGGGGGACTAATGAACACGAGATGATGTTTCTGTCACACCCAGGATGTGGGGGGAGGGCAGGCTTCTGAAACTACAGATCCTCACAGTTTGAGAAATGAGGTATGCAAACCCAGGGGTGGCAGAGCAGGGCTCTCACTTACTGCACTTCCTTTGCTTTGGGCTACGATGACGTCTGTACTGCTTTTGACAAAATGTGGCAGTCAGGACTCTGGGGCCAATTAGCCGTGATGTGAACCATGTATGTGCTGACAGCATTTGAGGTTATGATCCCAGACAGCGCAGGTGAAGTGTGAAGTGGGCATTACACATTTGCCTTGTGAAGGCTGACATCATCACTACATGGGTTTGAGCTGCTTCAGCTGTGTGCCTCTGAGATTCAGCTTTATTTAATAATTTCCAGCTTTGCAAAGTCTTGGCCTATGGATCGAGCTCGGGGAAGCAGTCCGCTGCACGGAGCTGCACGGAGCTGGATGTGAATCCGAGTGTGAGACCGAGTCACAACTTCGTGTGTGATGCACATGAGAGTGGTGTGGATGCTGGGATGAGGCCTGCATCTGTAACAGGTTGGCACACGGCTCTGAGAACTGCTAGGAATGTGAGGGGTTTGACATTAACCCGGTCACATTATTTGATGGTTGTGTTGAAATGCAGTCTTGCATTTCCTGGGTGCGCTTTTACAGAAAACCTTACAACCTGATATTTATGGCTTGAATGTGGGAGTTATGGAAAGGTGGATGCTGGTCATGTTTACTGACTGTATGTCAATAGATGAGTAGAGAGATGCAGAAGGTGTCCTGGACGACTTTGTTTAGGTGGTGGTGCTTAATATGGAAAATCCTCCACTTGCGTTTTACGAATACAGAGTCAGCTGTTTCCTTGAGTCTCAGCAAGGTGGAGCAGGAACCAGTTTCAGGAGTGAGTCAGAGAGAGATGATGTCATGTTCCGAGAGACGGAAGTTTGCGCCTCTCCTACAGTCTGCAGTGTTTGATGACATGACTGCACATGAGCAACACTTTAACACCAGAGATTTTCTTCCATTAGTGTGTCAGTGCTGTGTTTCGGGTTGCTATGAAATTGAATTGTATTAATCAGTAATTTCAGTACTCGCAATATTTTTTTTGGCAGAAAGTGCATGAAGAGAACGGGAGAGAGAGTAGATGTACTTAGTGGAAAGGTACTGCAGTTTAATGCAATGGTGGGCAAGTGTAAAGGTGTGTTACTGGCCAGATAGCGACACCTGCAGGTCACCAGCAGCCTGTGTGTCATTTACTTTAGAGTCTAACACCCAAACAGTCATAGAGACATACCTTTCACCACATATCACAAATTATTTTATTAGCCCACTGGGTGCATTATTAAGTGTTCAATTTAGGTATGTGTACAGAAGAAATAATAGTTAGTAACCACAACAGACCCATAGGTGGTGTGGCAGTTAAAAACTTGGGCTTGTAATTGGTGTGGCAGTCCGGTCCCTAACCCCTGACCCTGTTGTATCACAGTGTCAGGTTGGGGATGTAGGGGACTTTAAAATGTGTTGTTCTGGATGACAGTTTGTCGGTGGAATTACTCTGGTTTAGTTGATGGTTTTTGGCTGTTCTAAGAGAACTCAGCACCCACCACTTTTAAAAAGCATTACATTTTAGGCTTTATGTTGAAGATTCTGCCACCTTCCACAAAAGTGGTCTGTGTGAGCAGGCAGTGCGTATCTTCAAAGTTCTGCCCTGGCCCTTGCATCATCCTCATCCTCATTCTGTCTCAGGACCTCAGTCACAGTCTCCTCTGATTGGTAGCCTTGCTGCCTACCTGGCTGCATCCTCGGCGGCACATACAGGCTGTCGCGGGAGAACCACACATCAAGGACGCTTGTGGTGAACCTGCCGAGGCTACATTTTAATATAGAAAATAAAGCATTTGGCAGTAAGGATGGTATGATTTCACAGTAAAGGAGATTAAACAGAAACAAGACGTGTGCTCTGATTTCATTAGTGTATGAACATGAGGTTTTACACATTCAGTTAAGCGGCTGTGGTAAAGCGGCTTCTGCACAATTAACAGCTTGGGCTCACTGGACTTGGGACTTACCGCTGCCCTTTTACAGCTTTGAAGGTTTGTCCACTGGGGCAGCGACTTTCTCATTTACTTTCCTTTTCATGCATTCTACTGCACCACATAGCACCTCACAGCGTCGCACAGCACCACACTGCACCGCACTGCACCTCACAGCACCGTACTGCATCTCACAGCACTGCACTACACTGCACTGCACCTCACAGCACCACACTGCACCTCACAGCACCGCACTGCACCTCACTGCACCGCACTACACTGCACTGCACCACACTGCACCTCACAGCACCGCACTGCACCTCACAGCACTGCACAGCAGTAGATTGCGCTGCACTGCACCTCACAGCACCACACTGCACTGCACAGCACTACATTGCACCTCACAACACCACACTGCTCCGCACTGCACCTCACAGCACTGCACAGCACCGCACTGCACCTCACAGCACCACACTGCACCTCACAGCACCATACTGCACCTCACAGCACTGTACTGCACCGCACTGCACCTCACAGCACTACATTGCACTGCACTGCACCTCATAGCACCGCACAGCACCACACTGTACTGTACTGCACCACTTCACAGCACCACACTGGACCATACTGCACCACTTCACAGCACCACACTGCACCGTACTGCACCACTTCACAGCACCACACTGCACTGTACTGCACCGCTTCACAGCACCACCCACACTCCACTGCATTGCACTGCACCGCATTGCACTGCACCACACTGCATGCTACTGTACTACACTACTGCACCACATCATGATGCACCACAATTCAATGTACTGCACCACACACACTGCACCGCATCATACTGCACCACACTGCATGCTACTGTACCACACTACACTTCAGCTTGGGGTGTTTTTTTATTCTCCTTCTGTGATTATGCTGCCCCAGCCCTTTTATTTACCTGCTGGAGGTGCTCACTTATGTAACCATTACAAATTATTCCTTAGTGTAAATAGAGCACAGTGTAAAGTGTGTGTGTGTGTATATATATATATATATATATGTGTTTGTGTCTATATATACCCGTCTTGTTTGGTTGAAAAGCACTTTAATTGCTAAATTTCTCTGTATGCCTTGGTGTCATCAGCTTTAGACATCTTGTTTCGCAGTGTGGTTTAAATTAATGTTCTGATTCGTTCCTTTTAATTCTGTTTTCTTAAAGTAATTTCATGGAAAAATTTGCAGCCACATTAATGCAAACTGCTGAGATAGTGAGCAAATGGCTCTTTTAAGAGTTTTCTCATATAAGCAGTGGGGTGGGGGGATTGTGGTGTGTTTGTACCCTTCTCTGTGCAATAAGATTGTGGGGGGTCTTTTCCCCTCAGGAGGGAATGCAGGACTGCACTGCAATTTTATAAACAGAAAAATGAACAGAAATGGAGAAGTGGCACAGCAGGTCTGACCGGATGTTCGTCCACAGGAAGCTGACACAGATGAGAACCAAGGCACCCTCGACTTCGAGGAGTTCTGCACTTTCTACAAAATGATGTCCACCCGACGAGACCTCTACCTGCTCATGCTCACCTACAGCAACCACAAGGACCACCTGGACACAGACAATGTGGCCCGCTTCCTGGAGGTCGAGCAGAAGGTAGGGATGTGTGGTGTGCGCGGTGTTCCACAGTGACAGGTATGGGCTGAGACAAGCCTGATTCCATGTGCTTCATACATGCTGCACTGCCGGACTTCAGCAGAGGTAACCACGGCTACAGAGGCGCATGGGGGATCTTATTCTTAACCAGTCAAACCCGAACGTTTTCTGATGCTGAATTAGATCCCATGGACGTGCCACGCCCTGTTTTACCACCCACTCCAGCACTGCCATTGATCAGTTACTGGGGGGGGGGGGCACCAGTGATTGATGGCCAAGTAATCAACCAAAATCGTCATATATATATATATATATATATATATATAAACACCTCAATCCCACCCTCATGTAATATAT
>JABJVR010049420.1:0-21982 GCA_025773905.1 Chitala chitala | reverse complement strand
ATATAAGAATCATTTCACAATACTAAGTCAGAAAAGGTTAATTGTGGGTAATTATGTAGACCACTGCCTTGTGGGGACAGTGAGTTTGTGCAGCTCACATTTCTCTCTGATTTGTCTCTTTGGTAAAACACAGGAAAAGATATTAATAAATTAACAGGAACATAATGGCAATACGATCAACAGGGTCAGCACAATTCTAATAAATTAATGTTGAACACACACACACACACACACACACACACACACACACACACATACACATACACACACACAACAGCTGTGAAACAATTAAATAATTAAAAACAATTAAATGTTTAATCATGTATTTTTTAGAGTTTAATTACAATTAATTGTTCTCGTAAAATATTTTCACACATTGAATCAACAAACTAATGTAGAACCAACATAAAGGAAGCATATATGAAATAAAACTGTTTAATTGAATTTAATTGAAATGATAATTTCCAACAGAAGGAAACATACATGGTCAAATTCAAGCTACATTTTAATACTTTCAAAAAAAAAAAACAAAGGGTAGACTAACAGAAGATATGTACTTGTATACGTTAAAAAATTGTGGTCTTAAAAATTAGCTATAAAAACAAGATATCCACTTGTCAATAAAGTTTCTCTAACACTTATGGACACAGAATATTGATTATAAGTGTCTGTCCTGAATGGGACAGGAGTGGGAACCTGGTGGATGTGCAAGTATGCAAGTGAAGTGTTGTATTTCTACATATATATATATATACCGTATATATACACACACACACCTTTAGATTCTACTGAAAATAGCAAAAATGCTTTTAAAAAGACATAAAACATTCAGACATTACGCATTGTTTATAAAACACAACACAACAAAAACAGTTGCATGGATTTCCTGCAGATTCTACCTGGACATACAGACTATCATGCATCTGCTGCATCTCCTCCACGTTCTCCTCAGGTATATAGACTATTGTGCATAGGATGCGTCTCCTCCAGGTTCTCCCTGGTTATATAGACTATTGTGCATAGGATGCGTCTCCTCCAGGTTCTCCCTGGATATATAGACTATTGTGCATAGGATGCGTCTCCTCCAGGTTCTCCCTGGTTATATAGACTATTGTGCATAGGATGCGTCTCCTCCAGGTTCTCCCTGGATATATAGACTGCATTTACTATATCTTTAACTGCTTCTGTTTGTCAACTGAAACATGAAAAGCATTCACATAGTACGTGGCACCGATAGGGTATTAAGACTGAAAACATTATTTCACTTAAACAATGAGTGTTATGATAATTCAAACTTGTAGAGAATATTTTTTGATGTGTAAATTTTAGTGTGTCTTTAATAGGCTTACTAGATCTACTGAGAACCATGTACAATCAATTTTTTACTCCAACACAGGTTTAGGTTTCGGTATTAATGCCACAACTGAAACTGAACCAATATTTCAGGATTTGACCCAACACTAGACTACAGCAGACAGCTGTTCAAACCATGCATGAAGCTAAATTTTTGTTGTTGTGGACATAGATTGTTTGTATCCATAAACTGTGAACTTGGATCGTAAATTAAATATTTTAAGTGCCGTAGTCATGGACTTTGATTGTGTTAACTCAAAACAATGAAATTTATATACAGTACACTCTTCTGACAGGAACTATATAAAATCTCTAATTTTAAAATATACCTTCCGTAAAATTTGCAAGAAAAATGCAGTCATGCTTTCATTTTATTGTAAGCACTACAATAAATAATAATATGCTAGTACTGTAAGTTTTAAATGGATTTTTTGTTGTTCCTTTCATTTTGCTTATACTATTCATTTTTTCAGCTTTTGATATACACAGACTAAATGAGATACACTTACACTGCAGCATCTGAAAAGTAATGTTAACTGTCGCAGTAATATCTGTATAGATATTGGTAATGACAGCATCATCTGAACACAGCGCCAATAAAATATGTATTAGACTTCTAAACTTAGCATAACAGCCAACACAGTCAAAGATGAGAACAGCATGACGTTGTGTGAAAAAAATGTTTGTTTTGTTGTCCAGTCAACACCTGGTTTTCAGCTTTCAGTTTGACCCCTTGTGTTCTTTAGTTGATCAAACACCATGTGATATAAGTAGTAAATAACACATAGACCACATGCCAAATATGATGAAGAAGCAGTGGATCTGGGAAGGATGGAGTCATGGCACCAATGAAGTTAAGGCAAGCGTAGGAGTCGAGGAAATGGCAAAAACTTCATAAAAAGGAAATACTTGAGCATCTGCTGCTACAGCAAAGATTGGACTAAGCCTTGTCATAGAAAATCGTTCCATTTTTAGCCGACAGGTTTGGCTTTTATCATGGTAAGCAACCAGTTCTCAACAGAAAAAATATTCACTTGAATTTTAAAGAAAGGCCAGGTTTTTAATAGAAGGCAAGCAGGAAGACAGGAAATGTAGTTCAAAGTGTGCAACACTGTAGGTGATAAGATGGATTTATATTCAGTATTTATGTACAACACCTTTGCACAACTGTACTTTTGAACAAAGATACAAAAATATAAAGAGAAGCTGGATAACTCTGCTGTGGTGTGTTGGTGCCCTACCCAGGGTGTCCCCTGCCCTGTGCCTGGCTCGAGGCTTCCCATGACCCTGAATTAGATAAGTGGTATAGAAAATGGATGGATGGATAACTCTGGATATGTTGATCATTGGTAGTGAAATAGAACTTCTAAAGAATACATACAACAACAAAAAATAAAATGAAAAATGTCCCATTGGTACACTTGATTGCAGTTTTGGCATTCAGCATTGTTGTGGCTGAAAGGCAGTTATATGGGAACAAATGTGTTTTAAATAACAATTTGAGTGTAAAGATCTAGCACCTTCTCCAAGGATGAGAAATCAGGGACTGATCTTATAGTTATACACGAAAACATGTTTGTACAAAGAATACAGGCTATCGAAGTACACAGCACAGTATGGATATTATACTCTAGGTCATGTTTGCCTGAGCAGAAACTTTACAACGTGAGACATGAACAAATAGGTGCAAATTCTCATGAAAACAATAAATAACAAGAATGACAAAAATTATCCTAAAATTCATAATAAAAGTGAAATATGTTCTTGTAAAGAATCGCATGACAATTATGCAAAGTTATGCTATATGCTATTAGTAAAAATAGCAAACTCAAAGCTAAGTCTGAGAAGTGATTTTCCACTCTTATTGTAAAACTTTGTATATTTTTTTCTAACTATATTTTTATTACAGGCTTTTTAAAGGTAGCCAATGAGAGAATAAAACTGAAGCCAATGTATCAAATGTCCACCGATTATTTTATTGACTTTTCTGAGGTGTGTGCTACTTACGAAGGGGCAAGACAAACAGTCAATTTAACATTTGTAAATATAGACGTAACAGTAGATCTTGTGACTGAAAATGTTTAAAAATGTTATCACATGAGAGTGAATAAGAAGTGTAACAAAAAAAATCTGACATTTTGGTAAATAATAAAGTACACATTTACCTGACAGTAAAGAAAACCATGTTCATTATTATGAGATTAATCTGAGTTATTGTGTCCACATTCAGACTCCCTGTCACTCAGCTCTCAGATTACATCCAGTGGCCATCTGCTCCATTACAATGACTTCTGGTTCATCTTCATCTATCACTTTCACTTGGCACAGCGTCTCGTCTTTCTCCTCAAAGTTCTTACTGCCCAACACAGTAATAGGGTGACTATGAGACTCAAAATCAAAAAGTGACCTTGCAGCACCTCCAATAAAAGGCAGATCATGAGACAGGATAGAAAGCCCAGCAGAGGGAGTTACAGTCAGCTCCTCCATTATGTAGGAAATTCAATCCATTTGATACTGCATTCTGATAGTGAGGCAGGAGGTTTTATAAAACACCCGAGGAGTCAAAAGGACCTGATTAATGCTGTCCTAACAGCAGTTTCTATAATGTGATATGAGAAATGCTGCAAAAGAGATATCTTTCATTATTGGCACTAAAAATAAAAATTTTTAAGATCTTTCTACAAAGAACAGTACGGTATGTTTTTTCTTTTCTGATGATAATCTTCATGTCTTGAGCAGCAGCACATTAACTGGATCGTAGTTATAATGCGCATTGCTAAGAACTGCCTGTTTGTAATAAATGTTTCTTATCAAACCTAAGTGTCAAAGAACACATTTCTTGTTTTGTAGGCCTGCATATATGAATGCAGACAGTAATGAAATCTGGCAGTACTTTTATAGATTTTTAATTTTCCAAAACAACACTTTTAAAATATTTCCCTGAAACAAATAGATAGATTCTTAACATACATATGAACTAATGCTGGATTAGTTAAAAAAACTACAGTATCTATATATAAAATGCTAATATTTGTCTGTCTGTCACATGATTTTTTGTGAACTAATGCAGCTAAAACATTGATCTCCATCTTCATCGAAAGGTTATTCAAAGCAATGTTAGGTAGCAGCAACCTGGTGGGGACTTTTTACTGGTGGGGGCTTTACTGGTGGGCACTGTGTGTGCAAGGCCAGGCAGCACACACACATAGGAGAAAAGTCACCTAAAGGGCACACTGTCACTGTGTCATCGCATTCCACTTCAAAACATAAAGTAATAGTAGAAAAAGCCTCGGTTCATCTGTGCTACACAGTCCCAATGTGCAGAAGATTTAACGCCAACCATTCTAAACACAGAGAACTGATTTAGTGGTGACATATATGTGCTGACAGGGTGATAATCCTCCAGGACACGGTACATATGTGTTCAGAATTCACAATGAAGTGTAAGTTCTAATGTTTGTAAACAACAGGCAGAGTGTTTAAAGTTGTGTCTCTTTTTTTGAGCTACAGCCATGTTGAGGCTCTCTGCCACTTCAGTGGTGCTGTGGATGGCTCTTCCTTCTCTTTCTCTCTCTGTCGAAGCACAACAGGCTGAAGGTTCTGGCCAAGGACTGGCCTGTAAATCCTCTGTATTCTACTTCAACTGGCAGACACCTTGCTTTGTACCCAGCCATCTGACAGTCATTGATCAGTTCTGGGTATTAAGAAAGCTTCCTTTTAATGGCCTCTTCCAAGCAATCTTCCCATGACAGTCTTAGGTCCAGCAGCACGACTTCCTTGATGGACTTAGACACTAAAACAATGTCTCGTCTCAAGGTAGATGTTGTGATATTGTTGGGGAACTTAACCTGTTTTCCAAGATCCACCAATAGCTGCCAGTCTCTCACAGAGGTAAGGATGCCTAAAGATGTCCCTATTGTGGGATTTGATTGCTCTTTGACTCTGATAAAATCATATATCATATTACTAGTACCAATCAAGCTCTCAATAAGTACCACTACTTTCTGTAATGTTAACATGGCCAGGATGGGCTCACAGGCAGTCAGCCTTGGGCCCCCAGAGGATTTTTTCTCCACACTGTGGAGTTTTTGGTTCCTCTCCTCCATTGTTGTCTGGCTTCATTCATTTGTATTAATTCTTCAATATCTGCAATTTCCTGTGTAAAGCGCTTTGAGGTTCATTGTTGCAGAAGCCGCTATATACAAAACAAAATTGAACTGAATTCTTAAAAGAAACTTAAAGCGATGGCCTTCTTGGTTGGTCAAGTCTTCTTCACCCAATCAATCCCTGTGCTGATGGCTTCAACAATGGTCTTAAGAACCTGATCATGCCTCTGCGGGTACCATCCTTCTGCAAGTGTCTTTCCACAACAGGACCTGCCCTTGCTATATTTCTATAATTACAAAACTGAACATGAAACCAAGGGAATATAAGAGAGAAGCCATAGGTACAGTGAATACATCTAACATGACTAAGCAACCTAAAGGGACACAAACAATTATGAACACCTTTAGACTGCAATTACAGTGAACTGTGTTTATTAGACAATAGGGCCCAAAGTCGGGTAAACCAAAAGCTAAATTAGAAATACATGGAACAGAACCAGGGAGAATAGTGCTACAATTAACTAGATTGCAGAGTGATATGGAAGCAGGACAAGAGAACATGGTCACTCATAAACAGCATGAATGTTAATGCAGATTCAGTTATCACATCATCTTCTATACCACTTATTCCTGGTGAGGGTCACAGGAAAGCCTTGAGCCCATCCCAGAACACCCTGGGCAGGGTGCCAACCCACCACAGGGCACACACACACACCAGGCAATGTGGACACACCAATTAACCTAGTCTGCATGCCTTTGGGAGGAAACCAGAGAAAACCCAGCAAGCACAGGGAGAACATGCAAACTCTACACACACAGACCCAAGGCAGGAATCAAACCCCAGACCTGGAGGAGCAAGGTAACAGTGCTAACCACTATGCCAACATGCCGCCTTAAACAGAACCGTTTATAGTTATAACTAAAAAAATGTCATCGTAAAAGTACTACTGAAGTAACGAATTCTGGATTATTCTATCTTTTTATAGTGTTGAGATGGGAACCATTAAAGGACCATTTACAGCTAACAGTAAATCCACATGGTTTCTGAAGGCTCAAGAGCATGTTGTCATGGTAATTTGTGCTGCTCACTCAACCCCTGCTCTGAGTAATATAGTCAGGGAGCTGCTGTTTATAGTACTGAAAAATTCATAAGCAAGCCCCAAGAAACCTTCCTAAGCCAGTGACCTTGCTTCAGAGGTCAGTCATCTCTTACTATCCTGAGAACTTTGTTTTGATAGGTACGTGCTTTAGAAGTTTATAGTAATTTTTTTTTACTTGTAACTACCTTTTGTACAGTAATGTGCATTTTAATTACCTCAACAACATTTTAATTATTGTCAGCTAAGCACATTTTTCTATTTAACTGTATGAATAAAGCGTGTGAAAAAATCAAAGCCCAGCTGTTTTCTGAGATTGTACTTTTTGTGCTCATATGGTAATATTTCTGATGACCATATTGTATTCCTGGGACTGTGAATTATACATTTATTCAACTACGCCCCCAAGAAATGCACTTGACCTGACTTTGAACTGAGTTAAATATGATACGTTGACATAACTGACCTTATGGTACATAACGTGACCTAATGTGGTAGCAGTGCTTCTAATACAACAACAGTGCAACATTAATAACATCTAAAAAAATCATTGTACAATTCATATGAAGGCAGTAATCCATTAACACAACAGTAACAATTTAGGTACATTATAATTAAATGATTGTATTTTACTTTGCTTTTCACATCTAATGTTTTCAACACAAATTACTGTTTAAACAATGTTTCTGCTACTTATCTATAAAAGTAAATGTGTTTATGTACTTTAGCAGCTAATAAGAAAGTCACATGTAAAGACATTTATCAAATTAAATTCATTTGAGCATAACTTAAAAACTAAATAGAATCAATAATATTCCTACCCCCATGCTTTAACTCCAAATGTGTGAATTCATAAAACCAAATTAACCAAGGAACAGGGAAACACATGAAAAGGTTGTTCTTACACTGTAAAAAAGAAATTACAATATTATTTTTATTATAATTATTAACACTGGAAATTGTTTTCAAAAACACTGGAAACAGCTTTCAAGAGAAATTACTTTAAACTATACAAGAATTTTTTTCATAAAATGCCTGAAAATTGTTTTTAAACTCCAGTAATAGTCTGTAATTGGCAAACTAAAGTCTAAACAATACTGCTGTATTACAACTAAATCCTGCAGTATTACAGAAAATTTACAATATATAATGGTAATAACACATTTAAAAATATAAAATAAATAACCATCTTATATGGCTATGAAGATTCTTAGTCGTCCAGATGAGGTTATCTGAAAGTTTAGTCATGTCAACTGGACTTCTTTCTCCTTTAAGCAGAAACGTTTCACCTTTTACCAAAAGGCTTCTTCAGTCTGATGGAAGTGGGGAAGATTCTATCACTATATACCTATCAGGGTTGCTGGCTACACCCATTCCTGAATAGACTCATTAGTGTAAGAAAAGGTGAGGTTAGAGTCCTAGAGAATAGGGGTCGTTACGTATGACGACCAATGACTGAATAAAAGGGGGGTATTGTTAGGTATGGCCCTCCTGATGGATATGTGAAAAGGTGTTGATCTTCCATCTTATATGGGAAATTTATTGCAAATAAATATTTTAACAGTACACATGCATCTTCTACACCCCACATCATTAAATTTTTTAAATTTACTATATTTTGCAGAAATCTTCAGGTTTTCATCCATCATGTCTTTGGTTGTTCATGTGCTCATTTTTATTGCGATAGCTCAGGCACAGCCTCTATCAGTGAGAACTCAGGCACAGCATCCATCAGTGATGGCTCAAGCACAGCCTCCATCAGTGACAGCTCAGGCACAGCCTCCATCAGTGAGAGTTCAGGCACAGCCTCCATCAATGAGAGCTCAAGCACAGACTCCATCTGTGAACTGCTCAGGCACAGCCTCCATCTGTGAACTGCTCAGGCACAGCCTCCATCTGTAAACTGCTCAGGCACAGCCTCCATCTGTGAACTGCTCAGGCACAGCCTCCATCTGTGAACTGCTCAGGCACAGCCTCCATCTGTGAACTGCTCAGGCACATCCTCCATCTGTAAACTGCTTACTGTCTGCATTGTTTTGGGCAGCTAATAGGGTGCATGGCAGGGGACACCCATCACAGGGCACACACAGGGCACACACAGGGCACACACACCCTCCCACATTCATACATATGCCATTTTACACAACCTGTGTTTGGACCATGGGAGGAAATCAGAGAATCCAGGGGAAAACAAGCATGCAAACTTGTCACACACAGTGCCGGCAGTTAAATATAACAGCACATGTACACCTTTCATCACTGAGTTCTCACTTCCAACCCTCTGTTATGTTTGTAAGTTACACAGTACACATAACTACATCTTTCTCACTGCTGTTCAGTAGTTTTGGATGATTGTATAATCATTGAAGTGAAACTAATGCACAACAAATATAATAATAATAAAATAAAAATTAATAAATAAAAAACAAAAATCTTTGAGCGCTGGCTGGTGCTTTTGAAATCAGTTATTCGAAAATGAGATGTTGTGGGAACGGGTGACAGTGAGGAGCACTTCACTAAAGGGCCTCGTGTGTCATGAAGGAACACAGGGCAGGCAGAGTTAGAGTCAGTGTGCAGAGCTGCTTTATCAAAGGCCTCCACACCCAAAACCCACAAGCCAAGAGCTACTCTAAAGGTTCACCCAATATGTTTGAGCACTGAGGAATGCATCGAAGACAGTGACAACAAAAGGATAAGAGGAGACGGGAGGACGAACAGGGAGATCTGGCAGGCACGATATTCAGGGACACTCTAAAACAAGAGAAGACGCTTGGTAAGTCTCAGACCCGAGCAGCAGCGCCTCAGGACTGGCTTTGGGGAAGGACACGTCATACACCTCACCATTCATTTATGTAATGTACGTCCCAGAACTCATTTCACTTTTTCCTTTGTTAAATGTTAAACCCCTACCACTATAACTCATTCATTTATTGTTGTCTTAACCACTTAGCTCTGGTGAGGGTTGCAGGGAGCCCATCCCAGAGCACAGGACACCAACCCACCACAAGGCACACACACAGCGATTTGGACACATCAATCAACCTAACCGGTATGTCTTTGGACAGTGGGAGGAAACCAGAGAACCTGGAGAAAACCCACCTAGCACAGGGAGAACAAGCAAACTCCACATACACAGACCCAAGGCAGGAATCGAACCCCAGGCCTAGAGGCGCAAGGTGACAGTGCTAACCACCATGTCACCACCACTACAGCAGTTTTAAATTAAAAGTATTTAAATAGTAGATATAAAACATGAACTGCTTAGGACAGTCAATAGATGAAAATATTGACTCGTGATAAATCATATGACTGGCCGTAGTTAATCACAAATTAACTGCAAATTATTAAAATGCTAAATTGCACTTTGTTATCCATTCAATATTTACCTCAAAAGGACATTTAAAAAACGTTAATGTTGTTATCAATATGGGAGTTGGCAAGAGATGAGTGCGTTAATTAAATGTATGCATTTATTATTGGAAACTATTCAACAACTCAAAACAATGACAAAGATTGTCCAAAGGTTGCAGAATTCATATGGTTTTGAAAAATTAAGCTCAGATCATAACTTTTGTCAAATGCAACAACAGATTGGCACATTGCCCTGCTAAATCTTCCATTACTTTGTTATATGGCTGTCAGTCATAAATCACACCCTTGGACCGTGACATTTCTAATGCATCCAGCACAATGTAGTGTATCTAAACTGATGTGGAGTAAAATTTAAATCAAATATCCCCATTTTTTTAAGTAATTAAGATAAAACGACTTAACAATGACATTAACAATGAATTTGCATTAATGTTTATTTTTGGATCCCACACAAGTCTCGTACTTACCAACTCAGGAGAAACTCAAGCCCAAGAAAAGAAACATCTCTGAACAATAGAGACATGTTGTTGTCCAACCTCTACTTTATCCAAAACATGTTACAAAACCTGGTATGTCATTTACAAATGAAAATTTAATTAAACTAACTATGGTTCCAGTTTTTACCAAAAAGCTAACATTGCTTTGCAATATGGACTAGTGGTACTGCATAGTGTTGCAAAATCATATTTATTAAAATAATTTCCTTTAAAATTAGTATTTAAGCCTAAATGAAACACCCTGTGGCACTAACAGGGCTGAGGTATTACCCAGGGTACCTTGGGGGCACCAGGCACAGTGCCAGCTGTAAATAATTGTAAATAGTGTCTTGTGTGTAACAAATAGTGTTAGTCTTACTTAAACGTATGCTGTGTTTTGGTGTGTTTTACTTGTGCCCACTGTGTGTGTGTGTAGTCACGTTGGGGGTTAACATGGCGGGCACTGCCACTGTGTGTTGTATTAGTGCCAAAAGTAAACCTGATTGTTGGTACAGAACACTGTGTGTCTTTCTGAGCAAAATGAGGAATTGTTTGCAGTACTTGATGCTTTCATAAATTCTGTATGATCTTTTCACTTACTGTGAAATGTGTAACTCACCTCAAAATTACCTATAAGATATAAAAGCAAGATACATGGAATCATAAACATGTTATCAAACACTGATTTTACTTAATACAACACATCCCATGTTAATGGTGTCAAAAATATTAAATCTCTATTAAATCTATTTCACATTAACAAGACATTGTTGCGTTAATTTTGACAACCCTAATTCTGATAAAAAAATTTTAATGGTCTTGGTTTATTTTTAAAAATGAAAGGAAAAGCTCTTCCAATTTTAAAGTATACAGTACAAGGCTGTAATAATGCTTTTTAAAAGTTAGACCCTAAAATTCAATCACATTTTCCCTAACTTACATAAAAAATGTGAAGACCACCAAACACTGTGAGAACTTTAAAGCTGCTATAATTCTGTATTCCCCAAAGTCACACAGACATCCCCCCTTCCCCACAATCCTTAAAACCCAATCAGAAGAAAGACACTGATTGTACAGATGACATTACATTAAATATCATTATACACATTGGTAGGTATTTAAATGCTTTGTTGTTGTAAAATGCTTGTTATGTTTTTACCATTCTTGTTTGTGTGATTCTTTATCTCAGAAATAAACAAATATTGCACAATTCTGGGCAAATATTTTGTTTAATCACTATGATATAATATAATATTTATGTAGGCAGTATACCAGATGTATATTTACAAAGGGATTCAGGACCTGATTTAATAGTTTTATTAAAGTAATAGCAAAGAAAATAAATTTTAAGGTAGTGAATTACCTGACAATAAAAATTTTTGAGACTTAGCACATGCTAGTTGCTTAGGAATAACAGCACAGCTTATTCAATAACATACAAATGTATATGAAAATAAACGAGGAGTCCATGGGAAAGACAGGAATGGCCTCAGAGGGGACACACATAAAGATAAAATATAAATAATAAAAATTATGCAATTTTTTTAGCTGTTCATTTTCTATAAAAAAATAATTTGAAGCATCACTGACAGGTTCTGATCACAGTGCGATATGTTTATGCTATTGAATTCATAATGTTTTTACATTTTTGAGTTCCTCTTTTTAAAATCACAATAAGATATTTTAGACATTTTTAAGCAGAAATCCTGTTGTGTCTTTGTCCTTCTGCCGAAACTGGACATAGACTTGCCAAAGGCCCCCTTTGGACAGCCACATACCTGCTGTGGGATGTTTTTGCCCTGTGCTCCAGAGTCCTGAACACTTCTGGTTTGTGTTGAAGTGGTTGGTGGGTGTCAAACAATAGGTACTGGTCTACATGTGATGGTTTTTGTAGACCTCTATTTCTCGGTTCCCTCCTGTCCCAGTGAAAGCTGAAGAGCTGTCCAGTTGTCCTTCATGTTTCCCTGCATGTGGACACATGTTACAGCTTGTTCTATTAGTAAAAATGCGTGAATAACGTGTGGCCAGGTGAGGAGACAAGGGTGAAGAAGGTCTAATTGAGGACGTGAAGTTTATTTACAAAAAACCAGCAAAGTTAACAAAAGTAAAATAACAAGAGGAATAGGAATCAGGCCAGAGAACCTAAACATCAGACATACAGTATGGGATAAGTGAACAGGGCGGCACGGTGGCGTGGTTGTTAGCACTGTTGCCATGCACCTCCAGGCCTGGGGCTCAATTCCCACCTTGGGTCTGTGTGCGTGGAGTTTGCATGTTCTCTCTGTGCTTGGTGGGTTTTCTCTGGGTGCTCTGGTTTCCTCCCACAGTCCAAAGATATGCAGGTTAGGTTGATTGGTGTGTCCAAATTGCCTGTAGTGTGTGTGCGCACTGTGGTGGGTTGGTATCCCCTGCCCTGCGCCTGGGATGGGCTCCAGGCTTCTCCGCGACCCTCACCCGGATTAAGCGGTTAAGAGGATAGATGGATAAGTGAACAGAGCAGGGCACACTAGGAGATAATATGATACAGGGACACAGAGCATGCTTAATAAGGACCAGTTCACATCACACATCGGCATCTAACAACTGGCGAAGGCAGTCAGCAATAAGGGTTCTTATGGTGTTCACACCAACTGGCAGCAGGTGATAACACTAAAACACTTGAAACAGATTACCACAGAGACAAGACAAAGTAACGAGAGGGCACGGTAACCCACAGGCAGATCATTACAAATATGTACTTGAAACTTGAAGATGATGCCAATTCCATTTCAGTGAAATTATACAACAATAATAGTACAGACCTTTCTTTACTACAGAATGGTCTCTTTATATCAATACAAGTTGTTTTATTTAAGTGTCTTTAACAACCTTTTGCAAACATGCCAGAAAGATATAGACTTTAACACAGAGCACATCAGGGGCTTTGTGGCCTGAACTGACCCCCATTTATCACCCCAACACCCCCTGACAGGCCTGCTAGCACCTGCCCCCTTCCATCTCACTTTCATTTGCCTTGATTTATAATAGAGATTGCTGTGAAAAGAACCTGCTCAGTGGTTTCAGAAAGAGAAGAGAGAGAAGGGATAACGAAGCCAAATCCACTACTCCATCACTGCGTAACTTATACACACCTTCCCGACCATGTACTTAACAAGATTTGCTGTAGATTTTTGAATCTGCTCACGTCTGTAAATTATTGTACATTATTAAATAATAGTAATAATAGTAATTTTTTTAAATCTCAATTTATTTTGATATAGTGCCATTCACAAGTTGTCTCAAAGCGCTTCACAGAAAGAAATTACAGATAATACAGAATTAACAGCAGGCAGATGATTGAGGTTTAAAGATAAAGCCAGACAACAATGTAGGAGAGGAACCAAAAACTCCACAGTGTGGAGAACAAAAACCTCTGGGGAACAAGGTTGACTGGCTGTGAGCCCCTCCTGGGCATGCTAACATTACAGAATAAACAGGTTATGATTTAGAGTATGAATGTAAATTGCATTATATAGTCCTCCTGTGCTCCAGGTGTTGGAGTAACTCTCAGCAGGCTTGTGGTGTGCCTCAGATGAAGGCTTCATCCAGGGGGGTACACTAGGAGTCAGTAGCTCTAACAAGGCATCCCAATCAGATGGTGCCCAGGCGGGGACTGGGTACACACATGGACAAAGAGAGATTTCAGAGAGGGGTTAGTAAATAATATGAACACTGGCAGTCCCATAACAAAATCTTATGAATCACACAGAAACCAAAACTGACTGTAATTTAGGGTGCTTGGTTTACTGTATGAATAGCCAAGGCTATCAAGTCAGATAATCACAATGCAGAAATGTTTGTTGTTCAGCATATTAAAGTGTTCAAAAATATGTGAAACATCAGCAGGTGAAAACAAAGATGATGAGTTAAACCGAAGGAGAGGCACAGGAAACCAGAAACGTGTTAACGAAATCAATACCTCACAAGGAACAAAGCAAGACAACAGGCATGTAATGGGCTGAATACACCAATTATTTATTGTAGTGAGATGCATCTGATGAACTTGCGAATTAAATTTTGGTCCATGCTTTTTAGAGCTGATGACTGACATGTATCTTCAGTTTGAGATGCTGTCTGAATGGCTGTACGTGTAACTGTCAGCAGAACTTGTTTATTGATTCAATACACATTTAAACTGTGTAAACTACAAATTGTAGATAAATAATAAAACTATTAAATTTAATTAAAACAAATGTTGTTGGTAATTATAAATGAAAAACTGTCTCCTAAAGAATAGTTTCAAAACGTTGAACAACTGTTAAGCATCTACATTGTAAAAATGAATATATTTTGAATGCCTTCAACATAAGTGAAGACATAATTCAATTTTTGGTACATAGATACATTTTGCTATCAAACACCAAAAGTACAAGCACATCTACAGCAGCCATGATTACAATGGTGTATAGTGTGGTTGGAATAGACAAAATTAATAAGATTTGAGTCTATATTTAAATACAAAGACCAATTTGGCATCTTGTACACAAGTTTTATTAAGTTTCCTGCTGTTTCACTTTTAAAAGCATGAGAACCTTGCAATCAGTCCTGTACCGAACAAGCAGCCCAAACCTATTGTGCTGAGGATGAAATAAAATCAGTCCTTTCAAGAACTATTACCTTCAAGCAACAGGAACTTGATGTTAAAATGTTTTGGATGACAGAAAGGCTGAGTTCATTCATTCATTGCTTTAATAGTGTTAATCAATGTCTTATTATTAGGTGTAATGGAAAAATGTGTGTCACCAGTGCAGGGATGATGTCTGATTGCCGTGCTGCTCCCACCTCCTCATTTACAGCACATCATGGCAAATCTACATCCCTACAGTGTTTACTGCACCTGTTTTCTGTTGTCACCATATCATCAACTACAGCTAAATCTGTGGCATGTGTTATTTTGAACACTGATTTTATCAGCCTGTCTGCCTGTCTGTCTGTCTGCCTGTCTGCCTATCTCTCTCTTTCTCTCTTTTTATTTATATATACAGATGCGTACAATGGAAAAACCTGAATAAATCAGTGGATAAACATACCAAATGCAGATGCTTCCACACAAGGACACAGCATAGTGCAATGAACATCCCATCATCATCATGAGTTTAAGTCACAAAGACTGCTGAACTGACTGGTGTTTCAACAGGAACAGTGACTAAAGTGACATCTGCATTTAGCTCTATCTAGATTTTACAAATACTTTATGCTGGCTTTTCATCCGTCACCTGTCTGAGTGTGTGCATATGTGTGTTGTCTGCTGTTCTTATTTCATATAGATCTTAGGTGCAACTGTTGGTGATACTTTTGTTCAATCACAGAAAGAGAGACAGAAAACACAATGCATGTTCTTATTATGATTTTTCAATAAGTGCCACTACTCTCTGTAATGTTAGCATGCCCAGGAGGGGCTGGGCAGCCAGTCAACCTTGGGCCTCCAGAGGTTTTTTTCTCCACACTGTGGAGTTTTTGGTTCCTCTCCTCCGTTGTTGTCTGGCTTCATTCATTTGTATTAATTCTTATAGTTTCTTCTTCAATATCTGCAATTTCTTGTGTAAAAGGCTTTGAGGCACATTGTTGTAAAAGGCACTATATAAAAATTAATTAAACTGACTTGAATTAAATTTTTAAAAGGAACTTAAACTGTGCTGCAATGATTACCCAGTTTACATTATGCTTTATGCAGTTAAACTGTTAAGTCAATATGGTGGCACACTGATTTGGTATAGGTCAATGTTTTTACCTTGTCACTGGAGTTATTCAGATAATTGTTATAGATCTCCTTCCAACAGCATTGCCCGGAGACACTTAAAAAATTGTTACTTGTAAAATTAAAGTCGCTTAGCATTTCACCCATTCAGTTTATGTGAGTAGTGGCAATCATAATGGGTAAAGTAATGTTACCTGTGTCTACCTGTTACAACCTTTTTAAATTCTCATATCTTAACATGACTGTATGAAGTGAAAAGAGCTTTATTTTGTACAGAATTGGTGAAAGTGGCCAGACTTGTCAGATTTACGTATTGCCACGCTCCTGCTGCTTACAGTAATGTAAAACACGAGGAGTGTGAGTTGGATTTGGAGCGAGTGACCATTGGAAAGTCTGATAACTGGAAATTTAAGTAATGGGGGCAACAGCAAAGTAATAGGTAAGAACGTTAGGGATACGCGGTGTCGTTTGTTTTACATAATAATTCCGTTAGCACTATTGTGAGAACAAATTACCTAATCCTGGGTTTTCCCGAATTTTGTTCAATATTTGAAAGTTCGAGAATATAATAATGAAACGTGAAGAATATAATATAATATAATATATATATATATAATTCGAGAATATAATAATGAAACGAAATGTAAAATGTATCCGTCGTTATATTCCGTTATGCCTGACCCCATCCAACCCTCAACACCTTGCCAGGTGGACACAGAAAGGTAGAACACATAGCAGCTTAATGTAAAATAATAAAAGTCATTTTTTTTGTCCCATTAGCTATTATAATTTAAATGTTATTATAATCGCCCTTTGTCCATGGTTGTTCTAGATAATTCAGAATTTACCACTAAACATCTCAGTTGTTTCTGTGTATTTTACATAGGCTGCTAAATCGACAGCTTTGTGACATAACTGAAAAGGTCTTTTGAAATTCTTGTGACAAAAGCAATGAATTACGAATTTACTTTGCGTGGAATACACCCTACAAAGGCATAGATGGCAAATATTGTGTTTCTTTACTGACAGTTACCCCTGTACAAATAAAAAAGATTTATGAAATTTAGTGCATGGTTTCTTTCCCTTCAAATATTGGGCGAAAACCCAATAAAAGCAACAATAAATCAGATGAAAGTAATATTATTATATTATTACATTTTGGATATGTAAAATATAATTAAATAGTAACCCTAACCACACCCAGTAGCGTTTGCATTGACTTTACACAGTGCCGCTGCCGACACACTTTTATCTCAAGCGACAGAATTAACGTGCTGAGATGTCAGAGAAACGCGTGTAACCAGTGCTGTAGGGTGTGTGTTGTGTTGTGTTTTGTGTGTTGTGTTGTGTGTGTTTCCTTATGGCGGTACACTGATAAAGTACGGATCGTTGGACACCTACACAACGCAATCGAACTACTTTAACACTATTTTGGACTCTGAAATTGAAAAGCTGTGTATATTATAAAAATAATAATAATATATATTTTCGGGACGGCACCGGTGAGTTGGTTGTGAGTTGGAACTTCGTCACGTGTGTCAGCCGTTACACATCTGTGCGCGCTGTTCTCGTACACGGTGCTGAAACTCGGAGTCGGACTCATGTCGAGAGCTGGTGAACGGAGTGCACCACTCGTGTCGCAAGCTCGTCTGAGCGGAGTCCACCAGTCATGTCGCACGCTCGTCCACGGATTCCTTTTTCTTGTTAAGTACTCCAAATCTGATGGTTCCTCAACAAGCAGTGTTAGGTGGAAGATGTTGGTTCTTATGTATACAACTTTCTTTGGATTTCTCCTTAAGTCAGGTAGGTACCATGACGGATTGTAATTGTCATATAATGCTGTACATTTACACAGGCTACCTGTATTCCTGGGACGTGGAATCGAAATCACTGACTATGGTGACGGAATGAAAACCTTTCAAGGTGGACATTTCCATTATCAGTCATTCATTTTATTTCATAACAAGATATTTGTGGTTGTAGTGTAATGTTAGCAACTCTTATTTCGTATATCAACAAGTTCCTGTCTTATTTATATTTCCATATTATATAAAGAGCAACCTGTAGCAGAAAGTCTACTGGACAAGTGGCTCACGCAAAAGAGCTCATGTACGTTGCTTGATGGACCAGCGTTTTGCCATAAGCGACAAAACGCTTTAGAAATCCGTGTGTTGTGTGCGCATGTTTGTTAAATGCGAAATTCGTACAAAGAATTGTATAGCAACCAATTTGTAGAAAAGAGTAGAAATTGTTTTCCATAGTTTTTATCCATCTCTGAATACCGAATACATAACTGAAATGAATGAAAGACAAAACATCTGACAAAACGCAACGAACAGAGGGACTGTTGTATGTCATATTATTAAACTTTGTGTGTCCACTATCAGTCTTCTTTTTACTACTACTGCTACTTTTATTATTATATTAATTATGTTTTGTTGTTACTGTTGCATACAGTCGCCAATCAGAAAATACAAAAACTGACATTGAATAACTGACATGTTGTGGACGGTCCAGTTAGAGACCCGTCATTGTCAGGATGATCACAACACATTCAAAACTGGATGTTCAGTGGTGTGTCTAGAGTGTGTCGTTTGCAAAATGTTCTACCTTGAATGTCTGTGCTTGTGGTATTTGTGTTTGACATAAACATTGTTTCATAACTTTCAGAAGGGCTAACACATACTGTTACTCACAACACATCAACAGTAAATTGAAGTGACTGAATCAAAAGCCAACTATATCAGAACTTTTTCATTTTACTAAAACCAATGGCAAAAAACAACTAATTTCTGTAATAAGGGAAAATAATTACATTAATAATCACTATACACAAAAAGTGTTGTTGGACATTTTGCTGTAATTGCATATATATTTATCTATTTTAAATTAAATTTGAGGTTTGTGTTGTGAATCCTGTAATTACAAAAGATACATGGCTTGCTTGTAACACCATTCACTGATCCAGTTTTTTTTTGTCTGAGGTTTATTTTCCATATTATGGCTGTACATGAATTTAAGGGACCAGCAGTTCACTATATGGTATACATATATAACTCTTACATAATATATTTAAAGTTATCAGTGCTGTTGGATTTAGGAGGAAACATCTATGGTCAGGGGAAATAAGTAACATGAGGATTATTTTTGATGTGTTAACTATGACAAATGAAAATGTAATTTTATGTGTGTGTGTGTGTGTGTGTGTGTGTATTTGTTCCTTAATTATGCCTTGTGTTATAACTTATATGTAGTTATTAATCGAATTTTACAAATATCTAAATGTTTTAATATTTTATGAATGTTTTCACAAATGTTTAGTGGGTTACATAATTATAATTGTGTGGTTAATTATCTTACTGATACTTCATATGTTCTAGGTTTTTCATTATTAATTGTATATTTTTTACTGGAACCTGAGAAATTTCATCATGGAATGATTTTGTGACTTGATGGTGCTTCATGATTCAATTAGCTATAGTATTCAAACTATAAAGACAAAATTATTGTACAAACATTGAGTTTAATTACCAAATACATTTGTGTTGTTTCAGTAAACTCACTTATAAACAGTTAAACAATTGTAAGTATATTGTAAAAGGTGTGGGAAGGTGTGAAGTAAATAAAATGTTCATGTCGGCTGGCCCTGTCTGGCAGGGACTGCCCTGCAGATCCAGTGCTACCAGTGTGAGGAGGTGAAACACAATGACTGCTCCAGTCCAGAGTTCATAGTGAACTGCACAGTCAACGTGCAGGACATGTGTCAGAAGGAAGTTCTGGTCAAGGAGGATGGTAAGTGCAGAACTGTACTGCCAAGAGAATAACGAGGCTCCATGTTTGTTTCATAAAGTTTCGGCTTGACAGAAATGTAACTCAGTAAAGTGTAAACCCAGGCATTTACTTTGGGTCAAACCCATAGCTTTTCAGATTGTTTAATTGACTATTTCCAGGATAACAGATTTTTGTTGAGAATGTCATTTAAGGCTTTTTATTCCTTCTTTATGTACAATTAAATTTAATTGCATTTAACAGGATCATTCATAGGTATAGGAAATGTGACACATTGACAGCAATATGGATTTAACTACTTGATAAAACAATGTAAAATTGATACTTGTGGTTTGTGCATCTTAGGTAATTATATAAAATACAAAGCAGCATGTTTGAATTTAATCAAAAATTGCTCGCATGCATTTCTAGACCAGGGGTATGAGAGCACGGTCCTGGGGGGTCGCACTGTGAGCAGGCTTGTGTTTCAACCACTTTATGCAGTTAGTTGAACTTTAACATTATTGACTTGTATTATTACTGCGTCAATCCATAAATTTTTAAAAAGTTTTATTCATTTTTAACAAGAATTTTAAAAACATAAAGACTGATATTAATTATAATTTTTGAACAGTTGTTGTATATTTTTGTTATTTTAATCGCTTTCTTGTTAATCATCACTTAAGTTACTGCACCTGGTTAAGCAATCTTTGCTACTGGGACCTGTTTCTGCTGTTTATTAATTATTATATTTCAAACCCAATTAATGATTAGTGGTTTGAATGAATCACCATGCTGTATTATCCAGACATTTTCTGCTCCACTTCTGCAGTTAGTGACACTGTAATATGGAGTTTATATTTTTGTTAGAGATGTTAAAGCACAAAAATGCACAGAGATGCAGATGATGAGGAAGAGTGAAGAGAAGCAGGGATGTCATTGATATCTAAATGAGATAGTGGTGAAATTATAATAAGAAACTGTTTGGAAGAAATACCTGCAGTCCATCCGTGACTTTGCTTTGACCCCTCTGCTCTAGAACGTTACCATGGACAAATAATTTAGTAATTAATAATTTATTGTTTTTTTTTATTTAGTAAAAGTTGAGTTTATGCTGTATATTGTCATGCCTCCTGTTTTAAAAGGAGAAAAAAGTTAAGACTTTGTTATTTAAAACTATTTGGGCTGGAATAACATCAAAATTAAATAATTGAGGACAAAATTATTCTACCTCTGAATAATACAGAAAAATGTGTAGATTTGCTAATGACTAAAATTAAGAACATACAAATGTCATGATGCCATTTCAGGATGGCTGCATTTCTACAGCAGGTATTAATTCTTAGTGTGTACATCAAGTTTCTGATGGAAAAAGTGTGATCTTGCTTTTATTAAACACCTGGCTATTGTTTCATGCTGAGATGCTGCAAAATATGCACTTGAAACAATGTTGTGTTATATGCTGTATCATCAGTGATAACACATCAGAGGAAGACATGATACACACTCGGAATAAAATACTTTTTAATGCATAGAGGTTTGCTATACCATTCAACATTATATACACTTCCCCTGAGAATTTTATTAAGTTAAAAAAAAAAAAACATTTTGTATACAGGAATTTAAATCTGGGAGATTAATAAAAATTCAAGCCCACAAAAGTAACTAAAGAATATGTACATTTATATGCTAATAAAAATTGCAGCAAAACACGACATGAAAGTCTAAGTATTTGTAAATATATCAAAAAAATTTAAATGAAGGAATTTGAGAACTGAGCACATCAGTCACCTTCATTCACATGTCATTATATAAGTTCTTTCCACTGTCCCAAAAACTATTTAACTAATTAATTGTAATATATTTTACTCTTACTCTCAAGTGGGCAGATTATCATCAGTTTGTTTAATATAAATCAGTATAATTTTTGTTTTGTCAGACTTTTAACCTATGAGATCGGCTTCAGCACCAGGAGCAAAGGAGGACTTACTTTGAACTATCTATATAAAAGTACTTGGAATAATCCAACTGTCTATAAGTCTCACTACTATCTGTAATGTTAGCATGCCCAGG
>JABJVR010049419.1:0-21984 GCA_025773905.1 Chitala chitala | reverse complement strand
CTCGCACCCTTGCTGGGTGTGCCCTGCTTTACACCTCAGGCTGCCTGGGATAGGCTCCAGACCACTCGCACCCTTGCTGGGTGTGCCCTGCTTTACACCTCAGGCTGCCTGGGATAGGCTCCAGACCACTCGCACCCTTGCAGACGATGGGCAGTGGCAGTGACTGTGGACCTGGCGCGCTATGCTGTGTACAGTGGGAGAAACGTGTAGATTGTGACGTTATGTGATGTCATTCTGCTACTGTTCCAGCTGTGAGGCTTTTTAACAGCTCTTTTGGGAACTGTGTGTGCGTGCATGCGTGTGTGTGTGTGTGTGTGTGTGTGTGTGTGTGCGTGCATGCGTGTGTGGTGTCTCTGTGTGTATATGTGTTTGTGAGAACATTTATGTGTCTGTGTATGTGTGTACATGCATGTGTGCATGTGCATGCATGCCTGTTCATGTTTTCCATGCACTGTCTATTTATTCCAACACCCCATCAACTCACTGGGCACAGCATGAGGCCTGACAGAACCAGTCCTGACCTGCTGAATTTCACTGCTAAACACAAAACCAGCAGCACAAACAGGCTCAGTGTGACTGTATTATATTTTGTCATCTTTTAGGTGCAGAATTGGCAGACTGGCAACATGTCTTTAAGGTACAAGAAGAAAGTTTTATGCACTTTAGTTCCAAATTAGACATCTGCATATAATGTAATAGACAAAGTGGTTTTATTTAAACCACTAATTAGATGTTTAATTAAAAAAGCAAGCCACAGAGTCCTGATTTTACAGGAAAACATTATATTTTTACCCACAAGCTCAAATTGTCTGTTTTCTTGCTAAAGAAAATATTTTGTGACCCCTTTTTTGTGAGATTTGGCTGACATACAGTGTACACCAGTTTGCCATAACATTATGACCACCGACAGATGAAGTGAATAACATTTTAGCGTCTTCAACAAAGGCCAAATTGTGATGGCTAGATGACTGGGTCAGAGCAACTCCAAAACTGCAGCTCTTGTGGGATGTTCCTGCAGTGGTCAGGACCTACCAGACATGGTCCAATGAAGGAAAACAGGTGAACCACCGACAGGGTCTTGCGTGGCCAAGACTCATTGATGTGAGCACGTGGGGAGTGAAGGCTGGTCTGCATAGTCTGATCCAATAGAAGAGCTGCTCAAATTGCTGAAAAAGTTAATGCTGGTTCCAAGACCTGTCAGGGTGCCCATGCTGACCCATGTCCACTGGCAAAAGTACCTACAATGGGCACATGAACATCAGAACTGGACCAGGGAGCAATGAATGAAGGTGGCCTGGTCTGATAAATCACATTTTCTTTTACATCATGTGGTTGGCCGGATGAGTGTGCATCACTTACCTGGTGGAGAGATGGCACCAGGATGCACTATGGGAAGAAGGTAAGCAAGGGTGGCACTGAAATGCTTTGGGCAGTGTTCTACTGGGTCCTGCCTTTCATGTGTATGTTGTTTTGACACATAGCACCTGCATCAACATTGTTGCTGTCCAACTACACCCCTTCATAGAAACAGTGAAACTCCTTGATGGCAGTGGTCTCTTTCAGCAGGATAATGCACCTTGCTGCACTGCAAAAATGGGTCAGGAATGGTTTGAGGAACACAATAACAAGTTCAAGGTGTTGACTTAGCCTCCAAATTCTCCAGATCTCAATCCAACAGAGCACCCATAGGATGTTCTGGTAAAAACAAGTCCAATCCATGGAGGCTCCACCTCACAACTTACAGGACTTAAAGGACCTGCTACTGATGGCTTGGTGCCAGATAACACAGCATACCTTCAGAGGTCTAGTAGAGTCCATGCTTTGATGGATCAGGGCTGTTTTGGTGGCAAAATGAGACCTACTCAATATTAGAAGGGTGGTCCTAATGTTACGGCTGATTGGTGTATATAGCTTGTTTAAGCCTTTTTTGTCAGCTTATTTGGATAATTGAATTTCAGTTGAAAAGACAGGAAAGGGTTGAAACAGCTGAGGTCTTGTCCTCAGCCGAATCCACCTCCCAGGTCCCAGGTCTAACAGTGAGCAGTGGCCTGAGAGGGTAGGAGTGAGGGGGGCATCTGGCATAGTGTCACAACATGTTCACGTCTCCCTCCCACAGTGACAATGCCTTTTCCAAATCTGGCACTTGGCCAGCTCCCCTGTAACTCCACCCAGACTCTTCTCCACTTAAAAAGGGGACCTACGCATGGTCATAATGTTACGGCTGATCAGTGTATGTATGTGTAAGAAAGTGGCTATGTATATGTACAGACATGGCCAAAAGTTTTGAGAATGACATAAATATTAATCTTCACAAAGTTCACTGCTTCAGTGTTTAGATCTTTTTGTCAAATGTTACTATGATATACTGAAGTATAATTACAAGCATTTCATAAGCGTCAAAGGCTTTTATTGACAACTAAGTTTATTAAGTTTATGCAAAGAGTCAATATTTTCAGTATTGACCCTTCTTTTTCAAGACCTCTGCAATTCACCCTGGCATGCTGTCAATCAACTTCAGGGCCACATCTTAACAAATGGCAGCCCGTTCTTGCAATCAATGCTTGGAGTTTGTCAGAAATTGTGGGTTTTCGTTTGTCCACCCCACCTCTTGAGGATAGACCACAAGTTCTCAATGGGATTAAGGCCTGGGAAGTTTCCTGGTCATGGACCCAAAATTTTGATGTTTTTGTCCCCAAGCCACTTAGTTCTCACTTTTGCCTTATGGCAGGGTGCTCCATCATGCTGGAAAAGGCATTGTTTATCACCAGACTGGTCTTGGATGGCTAGGAGAAGCTGCTCTTGTAGGATGTTTTGGTACCTTAATTTGTTTTTTTTTTTTTGGTAATGAGCCAGGCAGATCCTATGGACATTTATGGAGTTTATTACTCTAATGCAAGACAAGTGCTAACAACAGCTCAATTCCGCAAATGCAGTGTTACATGCCTTACATTTGCTTGTATAATTATTTTCTGTATTAGTAAAATGTTTACAACAGAAGTAGAATTATTCATAATAATGGCTGCACAAGGCTGGACGCTGCAGCCAAACTCTTAAGACTAATATTCAGAAAATAAGTTTTGACATATGCAAATTCTAAGGAAAAGAGAAAGTAGAACAAAGTGGCTGGCAAAATAGTTCCTATATGTAATGAAAATTCCTGCTTTGATCTACTTGAATTTTTGAAGAAAAAAAGGGATTTTTCAAAATAAAATGACATCAAAATCTGACACTAAAAAATACAAACTGAATGACCCATGGAAGTGAACCTACCTGACAAAGATGGTCATTAAAAAGATGGAATATGTCCAGATAGCCATGGAGAACCTCCACAACTATAGAGTCAATTAAAAAGAATGTGAATCTTATTAAATATTGATACATAAACCATGCTGTGAAAACATTATGACCACCTAATAGTAAAATTATTAGCACCTCCCAGCAATCGAATCACTGAACTGTAAAGGTACAAACAGTGCCTGCCTACAGGCAGACTACACATTACACAGTGATTTTGCTTGTGAGCGGAGGCAGTGGACCATCGATGACTGGAAGAGGGTCGCCTTTTCTGATGAATCATGCTTCTAGCTGTGCTGAGTGGATGATTGATGGAGAATATTGAGGTGAACGGCCGAGAGGCATCACCCTGACATGGTGGTCCAGCAGAGACAGACAGGTAGTGGCAGTGTACAGGTGAGGGGTGTTTTACTAGAAATCATTCCGCTGGACCACACCCTGACCCTGCAGGGTACTTGACCATCAAGGTGAATTAGGTCCACCCTTTCATCATGACTGTGTACCATCATGGCACAAGTGGGTTTCAGCAGGATAATGCCCCTTGACATGTTGCTAGTATTGTGCGTTAATGATTTGAGGAGCTTGAGGGTAATTTCAGTAAACTATCCCCAGCAGCATATTTACAGTTATCAATCTTTTGGATCATCTGTGTGAACATGACACATATACGGTGCACATAAACTCACAACATATGTCCTGAAACTTTTAATAAGTGTTATATATTTTACATAAACAACCATTATTCACTGCCAAATCTGTCTGCACATTTCAGCTGCTGTAGCAACTGTCCTTAAGACTACGATAGTCGTTTCTCTTATTTACCAAAGCCCTCTGCATTTCTTATCGGTCTAAAGTGTTGTAACTCAAAGTGATGTTAAGTTACAGCATAACTGTATATACATGACCTAGCCCGATGGCTATGGGAAAGACAAGCTACGGTGATAACTGTAGAAAGGGGAGCCCTGGGAACAGTAATTTTGGAAGGTAGATGACACCGGGATGCATAAAATTCTCAATGTTACACAAAAGTGAAAAAGCAGTTCAAAATAACATTAAAATACTTCCAGCTATTCAGTTCGGCTCCCCGTCAAACACAACAACGATATTGGTAAGAATTATTGTTTAATATTATATAATCTGCCAGTGTTCTGTCACTCTAGCAGAGACACATGAAAAGAATCCAAGGCAGAAGAGGGATTTGATACCCTGGCCCTTACTTGACCACTCTAACAGTACCTGTCTCATGTGTATGTTCAGTGTGTAGTAGTTCGCTACAGTACTTAAGTATTTTTAGGGATTATCTGTACTTTACTTGAGTTTTTAAATTTCTGTCAACTTTTTCTCAATTTCAATTCAATTTATTTTCATTTAGCACTTTTCACAAGTTGTCTCAAAGCAGAAAGAAATTACAGATAATACAGAATTAACAGCATGTGGATGATTGAGGTTTAAAGATGAAGATAAAGATATATAATGGCAGAGGAGTGGAACCAAAAACCCAGCCCCTCCTGGGCAGGCTAACATTGGAGAATAAACAGGTTATGATTCACACTATGAATGTAAATAGCACTATATAGTCCTCCTTTGCTCCAGGTGTTAAAGTAACTCTCAACAGGCTTGTGGTGACCCTCAGGCAAAGGCCTCATCCAAGGGGGTCAGCTAGGGGTCAGCAGCTCTAACAAGGCATCCTGCTCAAATTGAAATAGTTTTCAAATTTTTATAGCCAATATCTTTTTGAGATGTCAAATTTATAATTTTTTTTCTCAGAACCAAAGAGAATGAAGTAATGGTATAACAGGTATGTTTAATAGCTACTGTAGGTTGGTCACAACACACTTGGGTAAGGTTGTAACTGCAGCTGTGTGGCTCATTTTGACTGCTGGTAAATAGCATGTTAAATCACCAGCATTTCTCAGTCATCACCATAAAATGCAGGGTCTGATCACCCTACTAGGCTGCAGGTCAGGATATGGATAGAGTATGAGAATGCGCAACATGGGCAGCGGGGTGATGAAGGTTAAGAGCACTGTGTAAATGAAAGCAGAGCTAGAAAGGTGAACCACTGGAAGATGGAAAAGCGAGATTCAATGAGTAGGTGGGGGCCGCTGACTCAGCAGGGCTGTTAAAGACAGTATTGTTGCTAAGATACTGGGTAATTGTATAACAATGAACAAAGCCCTGTCGTAATGAACCTCTCTTTTGATCAGTTACAGCTTAACAGACAGAGCGGAGACTGGCACTGACTTCAAAACAAAAGATGCAATCTAGATAGAGTGGTGATTGTTCATGACCTGCACTTTATCGTGCACTTTAGTCTTCCATGGATGTTATTTTGGATAAAATTTTCATGCAAGATTCAGAAGGTGTAAGCTTTAACTCTAATATCATTACCTGTTTTATGAAACCAGTGACACCATACACGTATTATTACAAGTGTGTGTGTTATTGGCAGTCACATTATTTAATAACATTCATTCATTTTCCACACTGCTCATCTTGTTAAGGGTCATGAAAAGCCTGGAGCCCAACCCAGTGGACACAGGGTGCAGTGCAGGGGACACCCAGGGCAGGGTGCCAACCCACTGCAGGGCACAGACACACACACACACACACACACACACACGAATCAAACCCTAGGCCTGGAGGTGTCAGGCAACAGTGTTAACCACCACACCACCATGCCGGCCTTTAATAACATTAAAAATAAAATAAAATAATGTTCTGGTCCATTGCTTTGACATTGTTATGTTTACTGTGACTGTTAGTCCCACTGGCCAGAGCTGTCCTCCTTGCCAAACCTAGTATATCAACACCCTGTGTCTGAGCTGGTTTCCAAGGGAACAAGGGGAGTTGCCTCTCCTGTCTCAGGAGTGTCTGAAAAAGCCCCTACCCTGCCCCCTCCAATGTAGTAATTCTGTTCTGGGTGCAATGACTTAAACACAGGTGTTCTCTCTGAATCTGCCAACGGCTGATTACAAAAGGGTCATTTAACTTACAATGGACAGTTTCCCACAGGTCTTTGTGTAGCAGTTTCCTGTTCTGCACATATTTAAACTTTTGACAGAAATACATTTAAAATGAGTGTGAAATGTTTTTAATTAGCACCAGAGAAGAGAGAGTTTGGCAGCACTGCAGATGGAGCAATCACATGCTCACCATCAGTTTCCTGTATTCACCGACTTACCTCTTTATCCTGCCAGTGACCGACAGTTAGAAATAACCCTTGGCAGGGGTCACAGCTCCATTTCTAAATAAGTAACTAAATGCACTAAAAATAATTAACAAACAATATTTTGTGAATAAGCATGCTGATTAGCTTTATTGTTATAATTTTTTGCTTTTATTTTTTATTTGGTCTGGTTACTGTGTGTGTCCCCTCTGAAGACTCCCTTCCTCCTCTGTAACAGGCAGCAGAGATTCTGTGCAGTTATGACTTTTAATCCTCCTAATTGTTCATCTCCGTGAAGTGGTCTTCAGTCCGCTTGGAGCTAATTCTGTCTGGCTTTTCAGTTTAATTTGCCACACTGGGCTCTTTCAGGGCAGCCCCGGAAGAATATAAACCGTTTTTTTTTTTTTTTACGTGTGTTCCACTACAAGAGCGACTCAAGTGGAGTGATTTCTCAAGTGAGCATGAAACATCTCTGTGACAAGCTTTGGCATCTGCAGCAGCAGGCTTGGCCTGTGTGCTACTCTGCCATTCTGCTCTCATAAATCTGTGCTTTTACATGCAGAAAAGCGTGATTAAACAGGAAGTGAAGGAGGTGAGCGGGGGCATGTCATGGGGCAGATGTTAAAACTGGGACTGAAACTTTCAGGAGGGTGGAGAAGACTGGGTGGAGTTACAGGGGCGCTGGCCAAGTGACATAGGCATTGTCACTGTGGGAGGGAGACGTGAACATGTTGTGACACTATACCAGACCCCCCCCACCCGCACCCTCTCAGGCCACGGCTCACTGTTAGACCTGGGACCTGGGAGGTGGGTTCAGCTGAGGATAAGATCTCAGCCGTTTCAACCCTTTCCTGTCTTTTCAACTGAAATTCAATCAGTTCCAAAAAAACTGACAAAAATGGCTTAAACAAGCTATATACACCGATGAGCCATAACATTAGGATGTAACCCTTAGCCATAACCCTAACCCTAATCCTCCTAATATTGAGTAGGTCCCATTTTGCCACCAAAACAGCCCTGACTCCAAGGGCCAGCCTTCACTCCCTGCACAAATCAGTGAACCTTGGTCACTCATGACCCTGTCACTGGTTCACCGGTTTTCTTTCCTTGGACCACTTTTGGGAGGTCCTGACCACTGCAAACTGGGAACATCTAACAAGAGCACAAGAGCTGCAGTTTTGAGTTGCTCTCACCCAGTCCTCTAGCCATCACAATTTGGCACTTGTCAGAGTTGCTCAAATCTTTACGCTTAGCCATTTTTTTCTGCTTCCAACACATTAACTTCAGGGATAAAATCTTTACTTGCTGCCTATATTATTCACTTCACCTGACTGATCTTTTTTTTTATTATTTTTTTTATAAATGCAGGAGGAGCGTTACTGCATTAATAACTGAATTAAAACATAGGTGTCAGTCAGTCATCTTCTATACCACTGTATCCAGTTAAGGGTTGCGTGGAAGCCTGGAGCCCATCCCAGAACACATAGGGCGCAGGGCATGGGACACCCAGGGTGGGGCACCAACCCACCACAGGGCGCACACACACACACACACACGCACACACACATACACACACACACACTATGGGCAATCGGGACACGCCAAGTAGCCTAACATATATCTGTTTAGTACTTGTTCTGGTTACTTGTGTCCCGTTTTCCAAAGTGTGCCGAGTGGTCCTCTGACTTCCTGTTGTCTGGTGTACCTGTTGTCCAGTCCAAATGTGCTTGCATCTCCTGCCTGACCATTTACATACCTGCCTTCCTGTTTACCTACCGACATACCTGCCTGCCTGTTTACCTACATCCCTGCCTGTCTGGATTTGTTTACCTTTCTACCTGGGATACAGATTATTGACTTAGATTGTGCATTTTCTTTTAGATTTTCTTATTCATAATAAATTCAGCTCTGCTCCCTTATTCTGCCTTTCTGGTTCTGTAGTTGTTACAGAAAAATCAGTTTGTCCTGGAAAACTGTTTACATCACAGAATTTTTAAACAAAAGATGATTTCCCAGTGTTAAAATTTAGAAACAATAATGTGTTCCCAGATCATCCAAAAATCTCAGTCCGGTTTCTGCAAGTATCACAATCTGTTTTCTTGTAGTCACTTACATCAGTGAAAGTCTTAGCAATATTTTGGTGGAGCACAATTGTAAAACTTGTCAAAAAATTTTTAAAAAGGATTTTCTGAAAACAAAGTTTTATTTCATTTTTTTTTATGCATACATACTACTGTATAGTTTGGGCAGCACAATTTTAAAAATAATGTATTTTTGTGAATTCACAAACGAGACAGCTGACATGACAGTTGTGTTGTCTTCAGTCACTTCACTTCAGCAGTGTATTTGGGACATGTAACAGCAGCAGCAGTAAGAGAGCTGTGAGGTGTGTTTCACTGTCTGTGTGCTGTAATGTCGCTGTGCCGTCCGTACCATCACTCAAGTGTCTCCGTGCTCTTCGCTCACACGTGAAGTCAGCTGCTTTTGACATGAGTAGTACGCTGCTGAGGTGAAAGTGAGGCAGTTTCATACTTGCTGCTTTAGACGAGATATGTCAGCACAAAACCAACACGAAAACTGCTATCAAGGAATGTGACAAATTGTTAATATATCAGCAAACAGAAGAAGTGGATGGATGACTAATCAGCGTCAAATTGAAGCCATTCCATCAGGGACTAGATGGGCTCACACCTAACAAAACACTGAATTTCAAACTCTCACTTAGACGTCAACGTCCTGTTTTTTTCCTGCATTACCTTCTACACTAACATACAAAATCGATGTCTGTAAAATTTGTAAAATAGGTAAGGCATATTTGCTGGTCAAAATTTGTTCTGTTATGTATTAGTAACATGCAGGCATAGTTTCTGAAGTGACAAATATTTTCAGCTTCAGGTGTGTCATTTATGATCCACTGTGTGTGTGTGTCTGTCTGTCTGTCAGCATGTGCATGCAAGTGTGTATGTGTGTGTGCGTGTGTATGTCTGTCTGTCTGTCTGTCAGCATGTGCATACGTGTGTGTCTGTCTGTCTGTCTGTCAGCATGTGCATACGTGTGTGTCTGTCTGTCTGTCTGTCTGTCTATCTGCATGTGCATGCATGTGTGAGTGTATGTGTCTGTCTGTCTGTCAGCATGTGCATGCATGTGTGTGTGCATGTGTGTGTGTTTGTGTGTACGTGTGTGTGAATCTTCATTCTGCTTCTTATTCCAGATATCTCTTTCTAGTTCTCTATTGTGGCAAGGAGAATATCATGCCAGTCTCTGCCATCTACTGCCCACCTGTTGTTTGAATAAGACACAAAGGGAGCACAGAGTGCCCCAGATGACGGGGTGATTGATGTACTTCCAGAAGCAGCAGCAGTTACTCTGTGGTCTGTTTGATGTTGTGCAGGGTGGTGACTTTTGCATGGAAACAGCAGGGCGGCAGGGACATGCTGCTTGTGTTTTTCAAAATATTATCAATGCTCAAATTATGCAAACCATTACATGAATGTAACAACTTTTGTAATACTTTTTTGGATACAGCAATGGTTGGACGGCAACAAATGTGGGGTCAGGAAACAGAACATATTATGCAGCATTTTTCCCATGTGAGGTTTGCTTTAGAAGTGTGAGGTAAAACATTTATGCAGACACAGAGATCTTTATCACCATTGCATACAAAGTACAATGAAATTTGGTGACTACTCATTCCAGTGCATTAAGAAATTAGAAACAATTGAAAATTAGGAAAAAATCTACCCATGCATACATATAAAGACAAACATAACAGTATTGCACATTTCTTAAGTGACAAACGAACATTATAATGCACTGTGTTGTTTGTGTTCACAAGTGGTTGAGTTCACTTATAGCTTTTGGATAGAAATTCTTTTTCAGTCTGTTTGTGTGTGATTTAATAGTCTAATGTCTTCCAGAGGGTAACAGTTGAAACAGGTGGTGACCAGGATGTGTGGGGTCCCTGAGAATGCTGCATGCTCTGCCAAGGTAGTGGGATCTGTAGATGTCCTCCACAGATGGGAGATCCAGCCTTTCAGTTTCTGACTGACCTTCTGGATAGACTTTTTGTTTGCTGAGGTGCACCTGCCAAACCATGCAGAAATGCAGCAGGTCAGCATGCTTTTGATCTGGGAGTGATAGAAGGACAACAGCAATTTCTCAGTGAGGTTGATTTTCTTGAGGATCCTCAGAAAATGGAGTCTCTCCTGTACCTTCTTCACCAGTGTTGTGTTATTTTTGTTCCAGGACAGATCATCTTGTATGTGTACCCTGAGGAACTTAAAGTCAGAGACCCTCATGACAAAGTCCCCATTGATGGAGATGGGAAGATAATTCCTTCTGAAATCAATGATCGGTTTCTTGATTTTTGAGATGTTTAGGACCAGGTTACTTTCACCGCTCCACACTGAAAACATCCAAACCTCATCCCTCTATGCACACTCATTTCCCCTTGAGATGAGGCCCACCACTGTTGTGTCATCTGCATATTTTTTTGATGGCATTGCTTGGATGGATGGTGGTTCAGACATGGGTGTAAAGAGTGAATAGTAGGGGGCTCAACCCAAATCCTTCTGGAAGGTTGGTGCTGATACTGACAGCAGTAGAGACATGGGTGCCTACTTTCATTCTTTGGAAGTAATTTAACAGAAAGTCTTTAATGTAGGATCAAATGGATTGGGAGAGACCTAAGTCCAGTAATGTGTTGACCAGTCTGTTGGGGATGACTATTGAAACCAGAGTTGAAGTTTAGGAAGAGCAGCCTTACAGAGCTCCTAGGATGTTCCACATGGGTTAGTGATGTCTGGAGAGTCATGGCTATGGTATCCTCTTAAGATCTAGTTTCTCTGTATGCAAACTGGTGTTGATCGAATGTGGGTGGGAGGCAATTGATGATGTAGAGCTGGGCTAGTTTTACAAAACATTCAAAACAATCATTGAGGCTACAGACGGTCTTCTTTTTTGACAGTGGGATGATTGTGACAGATTTCAGGCAGGATGGGATGGTGGCCTGAGACAGGGACAGATTAAAGATCTTTCTAAAGACCTCTGCCAGCTGGTCTGCACATTTTTTCAGCACCTTGTCCAACATTGCACCAGGTCCAACAGGCGTCCTTGGGTTCACTGCCCTCAGTATTTGCCTCACCTCATGTTCCTGCACTCTCAGGGTTTGTCTGCTGAGGGCTGGTAAGTATGATGTAACTACTTCTGGTGCCTGCATTTCAAAGTGAGCAAAAAAACATTTTAATTCCTATGCCAGTGAGGCACCCCACCCCCCTCCCAGTAGTTGAGAGGTTGCACACCTTGTAGTTAAAGATGTGCTGCTCCCCCTGCCACACCTGCCGCTTTTTGTTGCTACTAACTTGTTCTTCAGTTGTCCTCTTGGCTGTAGCAACACTGTACTCTTCCCTGCCTCCAGACCTGAGAGTGATGTTTCAGTCCCTCAGCAGATTTCAAACCTCTTTTGGCATCCATGGCTTCTCGCTGGAATACACCCAGATGCTCTTGTCTGCCGTTCCATCTGACGGTTATATTCATTTTATTTAAATACCATATATACCATTCAAAAGGAATCACAATGAAATTTACTTATTTTTGAAAGAAAATAACAAATATAGTCATCTGGTATATCATTAAAGCAGTCAGAAATGCAGTATAGTATAGACATTATTCTGCAGTTGATTGTTATAAACCAAAAGAGCATTGGGTTAGGTAATCCTAAATAATCATCTAAAAAGACTGATTAGAAAACTCTTGCAGTGCAGTGAGGTTAGCACAGCAGAGTACACTTGTACTATTGAAAGAAACAGTTAAACTGGTTGTCATGGGCTACTTCTGTACTGGAAACATCAGCAGCAGTCCTGCCCTAGCGGTGTCTGCACAGAGAACAGCTTTGCTTAACTCGAGCCATCTGAAACACACATAAAAAGAGTAACATGATTGCATGCAATAACCTGTGACTATAGGACTGCATTTACTGTTGGCTGAATTTGCTGATATTATCTGGCCTTGTTTTTAATAACGCACATGCGCTTGTGCTGATTTGTACATCGCTTTGGACAAAGATGTCCGCCCAATGAATAAATGTAAAACGTAAATATTTATAATACAGGTAGAATGTCAAAGGATGGAAAGGCTGTGGTTGCTACAAATGGAGAATTCTTTGATGAACGCAAACTAGGGAGAAGGATTTTGTGACAAAAAAATTAGTTCCAAAATCTGCCATTAGGGGTACAAATGGTGCTGTACAACAGAAAATACATGGAAAAATATGTGTACAGCCCCATGTACAGATTCCACAACTATTTTTTATAAATTTTATTATTATTATTTTTGCAGAATCCTTCTTCCCATCCCTTGTATAGCACGAATAGTATAACAGTGCCATTCCACTTATTGGTTAGAGCTATAGAGAGCTCTGATGAAGGACTGTTTAATTATAACCACCGTCTTTACATGCATGAAGTCATTTTACGTAGCCGTCACTGTAGGCAAATTATAGTATGTGTATGTAACACATAATAAACAGGACAATAGATATATAAGTTAGCTTTCAGATACAGCGCTACAAGGTGTGTCCACATTGTGCTTCTACCAGATGGAAAAAAATTATTTGAAAAGCTGATATGTATATCTTAAAAACACACACACACACACACACACACAAAGCTGTTGATGGAAAAATGACATGTTTGTCATGCTTTGCTAAATGACTTGCAGGTTTTTTATGTGTATTGGGGATACAGGTTGAGCATGGCTGTAGGTGAAAACCACAGGGTTTCTCAGCACTGCAGCAACTTCTGCTTTGTGTGACGTGGCCTCTGCCCTGCTCTCTTGCAGAAGCATGCCTTGCAGAAGTGGCAGCGTAGTAGTTCTGCAGCTTCCTTTGCAGCTCAGCTTGTTTAGAGAAGTGAGCACGGGAGATCGTATAACCCAGATTTTATTTTTAGACAGGAACTGAGACCTCACGCTACAGGGCGGCGGGGGTTTTTGAGGTTTATAGTTCTCTGGAGATCTGTTTTGGATGGGCATCTGTGCAATTATTACACCATGGAGGAGAAGCGAGAGGAACGCACAGCAGTGCACTACAAGAGCATTTATATTGTAACAGTTAGTCATTTTAGCATGTAGCTGTGATGCAGAAATACAGCTTTGAGGATGTTGGATGGCTGGAGTTCAATGGCAGTTGAAGTGCATTTCTCCATGCTGATCACACTCGCACCCCAGAGGAATGATCTGCTGAAGCTCCTGCAGGCCTCACTGATGTCCAGAATGAATTATGCTCTAAAGTTCCTCCATCCTAAATATCTCCAACATAAAACCAAGAGAAAAATACAAACTGCTTTCCAGCTTTCACAAAAGTATACAATTTTAGAGTGCAAACAGACAAAGGAATGTTGTCACATGGTCCATGCCAGGGTCTGCCCACAGGAGGCTGTGTCCTCATCAGCAGAAAGTTTATTGAATAATTAACACAGGTACTTTCCTCTACCAGGCTATTTAAGTGCTTAGTAAGCTTAGAGACTTTGTGAGGTGTTACTATACGAAACTGCTCCAGACGGCTGTGACCTGTTTCTTGCCATCACACCTTCATTTGGTCTCAGTGGTGTCTTTGTGTTGGATAGATCGCTGTGTTTTTTCCAACCGTTTGCCTAGATTTGTGGTTACAGTTTCTGGATTGAGTTTTTGGATTACTGCTGCTCTTATAATAAACCACTTTCTCTACTGGATTCTTTTGAATCTCTGTCTGGGTTATTACAAACTAATTAATCTTTTAGCAATTTCCAGTAGTGATCAAGATGTGTGCATGAAATGTCTTGTATTTTTAATACATTGTAGTCAGGAATTGCAGGTTTTTGTTATCCTTATTGGATTTTTCTGAAACATTTAAACATTTTTAAACTCACAATTTGGAGAACATGATTTTTCTATCAGTTCGATTTCAGTTTTTAATCTTAGACATCACAATATTCAGTTGAACACTTCTAGTTTCAATGAGAAAAGAACACAAGAAAAATATGGATGTGGGACTTAAGTGGTTCTCAAAGCTGTAAAAAAAAAGTAAAAGTGGGATGGAAATAAACCCTGAAGATTTGGGTTGGTCTTCAGTTGATGGGTCATTGTAAGGGTAACGTATTTCCAAGTCTCATGTTCTGTAAAAGACTTTGTATTATTTTGGGATGTAATGTAGAAGATCTTGTGCTAATTAGGTAGTGACTGTAATACATTCCATGGAAACAAATCTCAAAAAAAGAGCATAATGTTTTCATTTTATGAGAAAAGTCCGAACAAGTAGCTGGATGTCTGCAGGGAAGAAGTCACTTAGCAAACATCACGTTTCCTGCAACACTGACATCATCTCCTAAAGTTATGACTTTGTTTGATTCGCTCTCCTTAAGCCTGTCTTGCCAAACACTGACGATTATCAGCAAGAAACTCTCTCAGCTGGCATTGAAGAAACTGTCAGCAGGTTCACACCTGCAGTCCATGGGACACAAACTGAACAGAGGCTGAGAAGAGGTGAAAGTTTTCCAGCACACACTTTTGCACAGCCCCCCTGATGTAGACTAGCAGAACATTCATGTGTTTCACACTGCCTTAGCATGTACTAACAGAAGTCATAACTGAGGCCTACAGCATGCGTGTGCTTATTTGTGCTCAGTCGTGAGGTGGATCATGTGTGTGGATCGATGGTGTATGCGTTCGTGTGCAGGTATGCATGTTATGTATGTGTGTGACATTAATAAAGTAAACGGTAAAGTACTCATGGCATATTTTAGTGTGTGTGGGGATAGGGGGTTCATGGAGTAAATGGACTTGTCACCTGACACTCACTATTGTTATTACAGCTGTTCTTATGTAAAAATACTGATGCACGCTGTGGTTTTGTTCGATTCCACAGAAGTGATTTTTCTAGGGCACAAGTTTGCAGTGTGTGTGTGCGTGTGTGTGTGTGTGTGTGTGTGTGTGTGTGTGTGTGTGTGTGCATGCACCCAACGCACTGAAACTATTTAGTTTGAGTAGTTGTACTGTCCAGGAGCACAACCTAGGTCTGATACCTTTGACTCCCCAAACAACTTTGTCTGGTCCTCATATTCTGAGATTATACACATTGTCAAAACATTACATCCACCCCCTTAGTAGGTGGTATGACTCCCTCGTGCTGCCAGGACTGCAGCTATGCAGCGAGGCATTGATTCTGTAGGCGTCTGAAGGCTTCCACAGAGAAACTGTGTCATGCATGTTTATTACTGGAACTTCTTATAGGACATTCAAGAGTCTTCATTGAGGGATCCATAAGGTGATCCATGCAAGATACTGCCACAAATGCCCAATAGGATTGACATCTAGCGAACATGGTGGCCAGGATAATATGCCTTCTAGCAACATGGCAGTTGCCATTATCCTACTGGACCCCACCTGTGCCATGAAGGTAGACAGTCATCATGAAGGTACTTGCTCATCAGGATGGATAAGTACCTGCGACATTTAGGATGTGGGCCCGAGGAGTGAACACTCCCAATGAACACTCCCAATGAACACTCCCAATGATACCTGTACACTGCCACCACCTGCCTGTCTCTGCTGGACCACCATGTCAGGGCGATGCCTCTTGACCGTTCCCCTCAACACTCTCCATCAACCATCCAGTCAGCACAGCTAGAAGTGTGATTCATCAGGAAAGGCGACCCTCTTCCAATGATCAAGTTTTTTTTTTTTTTTTTTTTTTTGCTTCAGTTCAGTTGAATTTGTTTTTCTATAGTGTCTTTGGCAACAGCGTTGTCCCAAGGCTTTTCACAGTTATTGTTTCATCAGAGCTGGACAGCTGCGCCCTAATGCCTGGCCAGTCCTGGTCCTCAGTGTCCAGTTGCATTTTAAATCAGCCCCATTTCTTCAGTTGTTGAAATGGCTTAGGTGATACTTTGATTTTGTACCTTTTGTTTTGTAGCTGAGCCGTGTCAGTAATGCAGACATTCACCTTGTCATCCTCTCCTCCCTATCTCATGTGACCTCGTTCTTCCCCATCCATCAGACACTGATAATATAGGCTCACTGGTGTTTCCAAATTGCCCATAGTGTGTGATTTTTGTGCCCTGTGACGGGTTTGCACCTCATCCAGGATGTCCCCTGCCTTGTGCCTTTAACTACCTGGGACAGGTTCTGGGCACCCCACAACCCTTCATAGGATAAGCTGTATACAGAATGGATGGATAGAATGAATGTGCTTCTCCTACATTCTGCAGCTCCTTCCACCTTTTCCCTGTGGGACCATGACAAGTTAGAAGGCCATTATAAAATGTTTGCAATACATATAATATTAGGGCTTGTGATGTTTTTGCTGTGAATTATTTCACAGTATTTACACTGCATTATTACCTTGGCTTTGGCCATGTTGTCTGCATGTGACTGTGTGTTAGTAAGCTGCAGGCTGATTCTTCACGTTTTGAAACAAGCTAAATGGCTTTTTCACCCCTCCTCCTCCCCCCAAAGCCTTTGCTGTCTCCTGTTGTGGCTTCATTCACGTGAGGCCTTCAGTAAACTAACAGTCAATTCCATGCCTGTCATGTCTGACTGATTGTACAGACAGACGCTGAGTCGCCAGGCAAGCTGCCTTACCCTTTATTCCTCCCCAGGCGGCTGGGAGGGGGTACACCGGAAACCACAATCATACTGGTCTGGTTGTGGAGGCTGCAGGAGTTGTCTACAAATTGCTTGAGGAGAATTGTCTCCATTGTCCCTTTCATTCAGATTTGAATTTGAATGGCAAAGCTAGCTGGTGCATAGAGCGAAAGGTACACAAATGGCAGCCAGGGGCAACTGCGGTCACTTGAGCCAGGCAGATCCTTGCAGATCCTGTTTCCACATGAACATGAACGTGAACATGTCCCCAGGCCCCACCTCACAGCGGGTGTCTGTTCTACACCTGCCCTGCACGCATGCTCAGCTACAACCTTTGGCTCTACACTGTTATTGCAATGGGAATATACTGCATGTGTTTTTTCAAAGAATGTTTTGCGTTGCTATGACTTACTCAGCATAAGCTCACTCATGTTTTTTCTTGCAATACAAAAATATGGACCAATCATGTACCATCGAGTGAACAACAGCCTGGCTGTAGGATAGCATAACTGGTTAAATAGACCCTTTTAAGCCTCTTTGCTTATGAGGACTGAGGCTGAATAGAGTGTGAACATTTAGCAGAGCCTTTGTGGACTTTGTGTGCCCATGAGCAAACAGAGGTGGAACAAGAACTTTCTACCTCTCTCTGTGAGCCAAGGCTGGAAGGTCACTGGTCTAACTCAGTTACCATGCCAACCACTGACCAGCACCCTTATGCTGTCTCACTAACTGCTAAACCGTGTTGTTAGTTCACATTGAAAAATCATCTGTTGAAATGCTCTTTGTGCTTTTAAACTCAGATGTGTCCTGTGTTATAGTTACATGGGGGCAGTGCCATTCCTCTGTAACACTACCCTGCATTAGCATGTGAATATCTGAACAGCATTGTGTAACTCAGCCATGCTCCCACCTTATAAAAAATGGGGTTCAAAATGACAGCAAGAAACCAAGCCAGAAATAAATGTATTGACCTTCCTGTTAACTGAATAACATTTTTAAACCTGGGACAGGTTTGGTAAAAATATATATTTTTTAAGTCCTGTATCAATTTAGTCATTAGAGACAGTAATTTTCATTTCTCAAAATGACTAAAAGGAAGTAATGTTAAATTCTTGGATTTAGTAAAGGGACTTGATGTCATACTGGTTTTAGTGGTGGCACACTGTGAAAACAAAGCAGGCCAAAAGCCCTGTGTGTGCCTGTGAGCGAGTGTGTGTGCCTGTGAGCAAGTGTGTGCCTGTGAGTGAGTGTGTGCCTGTGAGCAAGTGTGTACCTGTGAGTGAGTGTGTGCCTGTAAGCGAGTGTGTGTGCCTGTGAACGAGTGTGTGTGCCTGTGAACGAGTGTGTGCCTGTGAGCGAGTGTGTGAATGGCTCCTGTGTGTGACCACTTACCTGTGGAAGCCAGTGCAGACAATCAGACAAGAGACTGCAGCAGGACACTAGGGTCAACATTTAGGAAGGAGGGGGTGCTTCAGTGGTGTGCCATGGCCTTCTCATCAGATGTGGTCAGGAGGGTGCAGCTCACACTGCTTCCTCATGAATTTTACTCTGTGTGTGTGTGTGTGTGTGTGTGTGTGTGTGTCAGTGTGTGCATGTGTCTTTGTATGTGTGTGTATGTGTGTGTGTGTGTGTGTGTGTGTGCATACATGTTTCGGACTGTGTGTGCATGACTCTGTGTGTGTGTGTGTGTGTGTGTGTGTGTGCATGTGTGTGTGTTGGTGCATAGACGTGTGCGAGTGTGTATGTATGAGTGTGTTGGTGCATGTGTGTGTGTGTGTGTGTTTGTATGTGCGTGTGTTGGTGTGTGTATGTGTGTGTTCATGTCTTTGTGCACGTGGGTGTGTGTGTGTGTGCACGTGCACGTGTGTCAGTGTGTGTATCTGCGTGTTCATGTGTGTGTCAGTGTGTGTGCTTGACCACGTGTTCATATTACTTTACGCATATGCATCTACACATGTGCCCATGGTTGCACTTCTCTCCATGCATGCATGTGCACTTGTGCATTACTGACAGTTCTGGTTATAGCCACAGCAGAGACAGCCTTGTTTTCCGGGACAATTGTGGGTAATGAGGCTTCTGTTTTAAACAAATGTCAATGACTATTGTTCATTGAATTCAGTTTGCAATTGGATTTATATTGATACTGTTAGATTATTTCTTGGAAAAGTTTTTTTTAAACTTACAAGACAGACAAAAAAGGTATTTATTTTTTCATCTCTTACTATACTTGGAGAGGCTTAATTGTCCATTTACTGATGATACTGAGCCAAACTCAGAGTATTTGCCCTCAGTTCCAGTCCAGGTCACAGTCTCACAGGGATTTGGTGGTGTACTCTGCTATGTCTCCTGCATAAACTTTTGTTCTGCCATACGCTCATGTATACTTAAACTCATGCAAACTTTAAAAGGGGCCCTAAGTCACTTCATCTGATGGGTTCTTCAGAAACAGGTGGAGACCAGCACCCTGGTCTGGCTGGGGGTTCATGCAGAGGAGGAGCGAGGTCATCGCTGAAATAAGAACAGCATGGTGAGGTGGGGAGGAAGGACAGTTAGTCCCTTGTGTTAATGGGCAAAGCCTAGAGTGAAACACTAACCGGCGCCCCCTTGGGGTCCACACAGTGGCATGTAGCACGCTGTGGCCACCATATGGCCAGCTGGTAGACAGGTGAGACCTACAGGGGCCCCACTTTGCATGCCTTCCCAGGCATCTATTATAGATGCAGCTGCATGTTTGCTGAATGCGTCGGGGGGGTGTAGCAGGGCTTGCCTTACACCGTTCTGCTCGTGTTGGGAGGCGAGGATTGAGTTACACGACCAGCCGTGCTCTGTGAGGCTGCCCCCTGACCTGCAGCTACAGGAAGCTCAGTACACTCTTCTTATTCTTTTTATTTGGAAAATCTACACTGAGTCTAAAGTGTTAATCTCCTAAGCAACATAATAACCAAGAAAAAAATGCAAAAACAATCGCCACATTTGTTTTTCATTACTGTTGCTTGATTGTAGCCTACAGGAAGCATTATGTTTCTATAAAAAGCAGTTTGAAATAATTGTCTCACTTGGCTGATTTGCAGAATTGGCCAGAATGCTGGCTTCTTGTTGGTATTATTCATCTACTGTCTGTTGTTTTATATTCACCCTCTGGACAAGTTAGCTGCCTGAGTGTCAGCCGATCAGAGAAGCACAGTGCTCACTGGACAGCTCCTCCATCTAGCTGAGAAGAGACAACTGGCATAGGTCCCAGCAAGATGACACATTAATAGTTAAAAAATGTAGTAAGGAAACATCTGGAGGAGGACTCACACTATGAAGGAGAACAATAGACGTGATCATCTTACAAGCCAGGCATGATGCTTATTCATATTTAATTGAGCTTGCTTTACTTGAGTAAGCATGTTCAATGTTGGGTAAGCCGCAGGCTGAGTGTGGCCCAGCTGGAGTCAGCTGTCCCCACAAGGCAGCTGTGATTCATGTGTCACGCTCTTTATAGTCACGTCTGTTTCATGACAACTCAGCTTTGCTCTCTGGAGTTGGGGGAGGGGCTGTTTTTTCCTTTGGTGTGTGCAGAAGACAACGCCTTGGTAGAAGAAGTCGCGGAGATGGGCGCAGAGATGGATACATCCCTTCAGGCTGGTGCCCGTCTCTGAGTGCACATTACATCAGCCCCAGCCATTGAGCAGGGACTTTCCTAAATCCCACCTTCTGTCATACTGCTAATTAGGAGCCTAGCAGAGTGTGATGCTGGCCCTTGTAAGGGATTTTAAGCTATTGCTGTTGCTCTGAGTAGACCTGTGAGGAATACTGTTGACAGAAAGGCACGAGTGATTTGACAATGTGCAGTAGAAGTCATACACATAGGTAGCTAAACAATCAGTGGATCATGGATGCCTAAAGGATTTTTTTTTCTCCAGTACAATACAAATTAGTTTTGGTTCCATACTTTTGTGCATCTTTCTATCTGTACTTTTATGTCAGCACAATGCCATGTTCCATCTTTATGTGTATTGAGTCAACTTGCAATGTGCACAAAACACATAGAACTGAGGACCACCACTGATACACTACGATGAGACAAAACACGACCTGCTGTCTAATAGGCCGTTGGTCCTCCTTGCACTGCCAAAGCAGCTCTAACCCACCAAGGCACTGACTCTACAAGACCGCTGAAGGTATCCTGTGGTATCTGGAACACTATTATATATTGGCAGCAAGTCCTTTAAGTGCTGTAATGCTCAGTTGGATTCAGATCTGGGGAATTGGGAAATCTTAAACTCTTTGTCATGTTCCTCAAACCATTCATGCAGGGTGAGAGGGAGCATTATCCTGATGAAAGAGACTGTAGGTATCAGGGAATACCATGGCAATGAAGGAGTGCACCTAATACACAATAAACTTTAGGTAGGTGGCATGCATCAAACTGCCATCCACATGAGTGGGCAGTCCCAGGGTTTCTCAGGAGGACCTTGCCCAGAGCATCACACTTCCTCCACCAACTAGTCTGCTTCCCACAGTCCATCTTGTTACTGTCCCTTCTCTAAGTAAATGCCGCACATGTACCTGGCTGCCTACAAAATGTAAATCAAAAAAGGCCTTCTTCCATTGCTCCAAGGTCCACTGCCAACACTCATGCCCTTTGTGACCAACGTGGGCACTTTGATCACTGTCCCATTTGTCCCTCTTCGGACCACTCTGTGTAAGTACTCACTGCTGACTGGAAGCACAGCACAAGCCCTACCATTTAGACATGCCTTAACTCAGTCAACTGTCCATAACGATTTGGCCCTTGTCAAAGCTGCAAAGCTGTAGCTTGTTGTTTTGTGTTAATCATCCTGTCAATAATTGCCGCTGCACTTATTTTTTATATTTTTTCTATTATAGTTTGACTGTTTCCATGACAGTATGTGTAT
>JABJVR010049418.1:4375-21985 GCA_025773905.1 Chitala chitala | reverse complement strand
GCCTTACTGACTGCTGAACTGGCTGACTGCTGAACTGCCTTACTGACTGCTGAACTGCCTTACTGACTGCTGAACTGGCTGACTGCTGAACTGCCTTACTGACTGCTGAACTGGCTGACTGACTGCTGAACCTGAGTGTTGCGGACCTCACGGATTGAGGAGTGTTGTGGACCTCACGGATTGAGGAGTGTTGCAGACCTCACGGATTGAGGAGTGTTGCAGACCTCACGGATTGAGGAGTGTTGCGGACCTCACGGATTGAGGAGTGTTGTGGACCTCACGGATTGAGGAGTGTTTAGGACCTTCTCACTATAACCAACAAGGAGTGTTGAGAACTGTTTCAGAAAGCTAAAAGGGAAACAAGGAAGAACAGGCATGCCATTACAGCTGGTGTGTGTGTATGTGTGTGTCTTAGACACAGTAAAGGACATAGGCGTGCATGTTGGAGCCCTCAGCTGTTATCTTATAACTGAGACTAAGGCTGTTACATCCTGCTTGTGCAGTTAATCAGGGTATCAGTTTTGATTCTCTCACCATTTTGCAGACAGCACTCCTGGATAGCACTCCTGGATAGCACTTCTGGATAGCACTCCTGACACCTGGATAATAACCAGACAGAAACAGCCACTGTAAAGCAAAGACTCATGTGACTGGTCACTGTTTATGTGACAGATTGACAAGTGTAGTTCCTGGAAGCACAGCAGGGTTTTCTGAGAGTAGCTCTCATAAGCTTCATCCTACTCTGTCATACAAAATTCTACCCGGAAGGTTGCCTTTTGGAATCCCTGGAGAAGACACGCAGTAGGACCCTTCAGTCAGGTACTGGTTGATCCAAATAAAAGTAATGAGACGTATAACTACCATTGCAAGCAATGTTTCAGTACAGAAACCACATGTTATCCCATCAACAGTCCAAGGGCTGTGGGGGACAAGGTGCCAGCAAAGTAACACCTTACCTTACTGCATGTATGTCCATGATCTGAGACAGGTGTCTCTAGCCTGAAGGTCTTCCAAGTAACTTGTGACATTCTCTTGTCTGGCTCTTTAGCAGCTAATGTAGCTTAGTGAGATGTGACTCCACACCTGGGACCAGCCTAAGCAGGGTTGGCAACTCCATGTGATGCTTCAGGTGAGCTCATTCCTCTTGGGAAAATGTCCTACATGTTCTACACCAGTGGAACTGTTTTAAATAACAGTCTGATGTACTCAGCACTAGATACGGCTGTACTGGAACTGGCTGTTACTGGCAGGCCCTAAGGACAATCTGTTTCATGAGATATATTGTTAAATTCAGTCTTCAGAAGAAGTGGAGTCAACAGTGTAATTAAGAGAAATTGTGAGGGGTGTTATTACAGACAAGACCAGTATCATGAGATCACAAAACACTATGAGGAAAGGATGGTGGTTAGAACATCAGAGGAAACTGTGAGGACAGCATGGGTATCAGGGTATCACAGGAAACTGTGAGGACAGGACAAGTATCAAAACATTACTGCAGACTGAGGACAGGTAAGGAAATTTCAGAAAAGTGAGGACAGGATTTTGATCAGGACATCACAGGAGACCGAGGACAGGATGGTGAGTAGAACATTACAGTAAACTGCAGATCATACTCAGGGTTGTGATCTTGGAATGCATAACCACACCTCGTTGAGTACAGAATATAGAGACTTAATCTGTCACACAACTACAGCAGCACTGACCAAAGGAGCACATTATATATGCCTGATCAATTTGTCAATTCAGAACATGAAGCATGTTTCATTAGTGAGACTTAAACCAGTGACTTTTAGGGTCCCCTTAATCATAACACTGCTCTCTGACCATACTACTGCTCTCTGACCATAACACTGCTCTCTGACCATAACACTGCTCTCTGACCATACTTGCTTCAGGTAGTGATTCCAAATTTTAGTGTCCTGAGTAATGGTGCACCTCTGCTGTGTATTTATAACGAAATTTCGGTTGCATATATATATATATATATATATATGTTGCACTTATTTCCCATATATTGCGCTTCCATATTGTTGTTATGACAAGACTGTACAGCATTCCATAGGGATTGAGTTATTACACACCCTGCAGGTTCACACAGCAGATGCTATGATTTAAATTCTACTTATATTGTCTATACTGAGTTCAGGATTCTGATGGCCTGTGGAATAAAACTGTTACGGAACCTGGCTGTCCTGCACTTCAGACTGCGGTACCTCCTGCCAGAGGTCAACAGAGAGAACTGGCCTCGATGAGGGTGTGAGCAGTCTCTGATGATGCTGTGTGCACAAGAAAGGCAGCTTTTGTGTCCGATCTCTTTGACTGAAGGGAGAGGGGTCCCAATGATCTTCTCCGCTGTCCTTACCACTCTCTGGAGACACTTCCAGTCTGCAACTTTGCAGTTGCCACACCATACAGAGATACAGTTTGTCAAAGTGCTCTCTATGATGCTTCGGTAGAAAGTGGTAAGAATCGGAGTGGGGAGATGTGATCTTCTTATCTGTATGTATAGAACTTTCTTGTTTATATACAGCATGTAAAATGACAGACACACATACAGAGTCACACTTTAAACACACACACATAAACCACACAGAGACATGCACAGGCATGCACATCACAGAGACACACACACACACACACACACACACACACACACACACACACACACACAGGGGCCTATCCCTTTTGTCTCGCTGCACTCATGAATTTCAAATAAGCTGCACAGAGCCTCACCTCCAGCTGTGCTGATTAAGGACCACAGCTGGTCTATAGGAATTATAAAGAACGACCTTTTGTTCTGCCAGTGAGTCATAACCTATCCAAGCTGGGCTTTCCCATAGCTCCATCAAATACTCAGTCTGTGCTCACTTAATCACTAAGATGCCTGAGCAGGATCTGCTGGAGACTGGTTCTGTAGTCAGGTCAGAAGTATACAAAATCCTGTTAAACTCTTCTCATCTGATCTCACCTTCCTACCTATCAGCTCAGCGTTTGGCATCTCTGGCTCCAGAACTACATCAGGTTCTCACGTTCTGTTTGTGGTGCTTGTGTCTGTGGCCACGCCTCCTCGTTCCCGTTCCCTCATTTGTTTCGGAGTGTTAGTGGACGCTACTTATTTACTCTTGCTCTCTATGTCAGTTGAGTGTTGAGGTATTGAGGTCGTTGCTGTTGCCGTGGCTCCCTGCCTGGTGTTTGGTGCCCTGTTGGTTGGTATATTAGTTCATGTTCTGGCTTTCCTCTTGTTCTCTTGTAGTTTTGGAGTTATTCTGGTATCATATTGGTTTTGTTTGCTTAATGTTGTTCATAGGTTTTGCTTTTCTTAGTTGTTTCCATCTTCTATACAATAAAATCACCAATTTTCAGTTCTTGCATGGTCTTGGGGAGTTTTGTCTTCTGTTTTGCCGAAAAGTCCACGTCTTTGCACTCTTTTTTATCCTACAGAATGCTTCAGGTGTTTGTCTGCACTGTGAAGCACCATCCGTTGACTTCTGAAGCATTTGGTTGAATGCGAGTAGATAGTATAGCCCTATGCATTTCAGAATTCACCCTTGTGCTTCTGTCAGCAGTCCCATCATCAGTATACACAAGGGAAGCAGCTCTGTTACCAACCACACATGCCCCCTCCTTAACAATACATCCACCATGCTTCACAGATGACAGGGTATACTTTGGATCATGAGCCATTCCCCTCTTTCTCCATACTCTTCTCTTCCTATCATTCTTGTACAAGACACAAGTTTATCTTTGTGTCATCTCTCCATAGGATGTTGTTCCAAAATGTCAGTGGCTTTTTTTTTATGTTTTTGGCAAACTAATCTGAGTTTCCAGTTTGAGCTTCCAGTTCTAGTTTATATCTAGTGGTAAACCCACTATATTTGCTCTTGACTTTAATACAAATAAGACTGTCTGTTGAATGATGATTTTCATCTGGCTAACTTTTGTGAAGCAGTTTTTCCTCACAAAAGGATGAAGTTCATTGGTCATCCACCAGTTTCTGTGATATTCTGGGCCTTTTGGTGTTGTTAATCTCAGCAATGCATTCTGTCTGGTTTACGAATGTACTAAACAGTAGATTTAGCAACACGTGACGTTTTTGATATTGTTCCAATGAGTTTGTGTTGTGTTTTCAACATGACAATGGCCTGCGTCTATGGCACACCTGAGTCTGGAACAGCTGAGCAGCCGATAGTCAGATTTCTTTTTGCTTCTTAATTAAAAGTGGCTCATGGACAAACTCTGCTGTAACATTGTTCACGTGAATGGATATGAATACCATCAAATTTAGGAGAAATGTAAAGATTTGAAGAAGAACAGGAATGCAAGAAGGGCTAAGAGTAATGTGCGAAGTGGATTTATTGAAACTAACAGGGTGTATTTACAGAAAACCAAGAAACAAGGCAAAACAATTAACTCAGAGACACCACTGGCAGAGTAGAAACAGAAAGACAGGGCTTTAAATAACAAACACTAGGAAACGGGGACCAGATGTGAGCACTGAATGAATTAAGAGGACAAACATGAGGAGAAAGGAATGTAGGAAAGCAGGAAAGAGGGGAGATAGTGACACCTAGTGGCCATGGAAGAAAAAAAAACGGGGACAGACTGTGACAAAGAAAGTCTGTTTTTTTGTATTCATTATTTACTTTCACTTCTAATGTGCTGTGGTGGGTAGCTAAAATAATAGCTATGTCCAAGTATTTATGGACCTAACTGTACGGGTTCTTGTACAGAGTATCGATAAAGTTCTACAGAACAAAGAAATTCATCTTAATTTATATAAGGAACTGTGAGATAAGGATGAACAAAATGATTCATGTGTTTGTGTTTTCCTTTTGCAGACAGCAGCTAATTGCATAGCGTTTGTGTCGCTGTATATCTTCAGAACATATGTGCGCTCACATAAAGAGGAGTGTCTCACCATGAGTCATTTAGCAATGGGATGTTGTAAAGCAGTCGTAATTTTGCATGCATAAGAGCAGCCCAACATTTGTGACTGAATATTGTCTAGAGGTGATGATTCATTGGGTTTGTCCTTCAAGATGAGAGACATTGTGGCATGGCAAAGTGTAGCTTCATGTCACTGCACACAAGCGAGCTCCCACATCAGGGAAAGATGATGAGCAGGTCTGCATCTCTCACCTCTCTGTTCCGCTGCACTACATCCTATAATTATCTCACTCCCTCCTGATGACAAATGTTAAAAAACAGTGGGGGCAAACATTTAGTGGGCTACTGTGCATCTTCTAACATCACAACATCCAGTAAAATTCAAAGATCAGTCAAGCGGTTTATTTATTTATTTATTTATTTTTGTGCAGCAGCATAATTGCCACAATGTGATTGGCTGCTGGGACGCAGAGCGGGAAAAGCGGAGTAATTACATGCTGGGGTCTTTTAATTAGTGGTGAAGCTTAACCATCTGGGTCACAGGATATGTGTAACACGCCCCCAGCCCCCTCCCACCCCCTTTGACTTCCTCCCCATAATGCAGTTGGGTTTTCTGTACAGCTGTGAGGCTTAGAGTCCCCACACTGTTCTTACACTGGCTGGTGTAGAGAAACTTCAGCTGTCAGTCCACGTTCCGCACATGCAAATTACCTTTATCTTCACTCTCAAAAAACCTTCTTGTTTGTCCAAAGTCAGGGTTAATTGAGAAGTTAATATCAGACTCTGACAAGACCAGATGCAAAGAGTGGCATGACACTGGATTTGGGTGTTGTCTTGATGCCTGTCCCTCCTGCAAAGGCAACTCAATTTCTTGTAGATGTGACAGCAGCAGACACAGTGATAGGTGATTACAGTTTGATTTCCTTTTAACCTCTGACATCTTTGGCTGTAGTTAGAAGAGTCCTTCTGAGCAGAGAACAACGCTGAGTGGAGGAGAATTGTTTGTAATTCTCTATCATTTGTAATTCTGTAGTATTTGCTATCAGTTTTCTTTTCTCCATTTTATGTCCTTTGTAGTGTGGATGTCACCATGCCTCACCGTTTGGGATGTGAGTAATTGTTTGTGGCATCGTCTGTCACCATGGCAACACAGCACATGTCAGTCATAGAAGCAGCTGAAATTGGCTTCCTCACAACTTTGTTAGCTTTCTGCTATTTTGGTGTTTAGAGCTACACAACATCGTGCTAAAGATATCCATTGGTTTCACCTTAGCACAAGGTAGACAAAAACGTTGACTGGGACAGGTTTATAAAAGCTCAAGTAAGTTTCAAACTCCAGAACTGACAAAAACAGGGAGCCTGAGGGCCAGATGGAAGATGACAGAAGAGCTGCAGAGCAGCACAGTTAGCAGCATTAGTACCCCTGTCATTTTTGGAGCTGGGGATTCAGATATGACCCTCAGCTACTTAAGCATCTAACTGGGAGCTTTAAACTGATCCCTGCATCAATGTACCCAGGGTTCTCCTTAGGGGAACCTCCCCCACACACCTCCAACTCAAAGCAGGTGTAGTCAACAATGACTCGCTCGACTTCTCTATAAGGGACCACTGACCACTGGATATGAGTTTTACTGAAAAAAAAAAGAAAATGTTGTGGGTTCACTGAAGGTTGCAGTAGTGACATATTTTTCAACACAGGGTTGAAATAGCTATAGTGGGCTTTCTCTAAAGAGCCTCATTGCCAAAGAAGACAAAAGTACTGGAACAGTCTTCTTTTACCACCCACTGAACCTTCATTCAATTTCAGTGTGGAAATCACAATGTATAATGAGCCGCTGCTGTAAAAAAATTCAGAGGGTTGGCAGAGATTCTCGTAAACAGGAGAATACAGCTCATTATTTTGCCATCAGAATCCTGTTATGTCAGAGAAAGGTGTAGTCAGGAAGAACAGGAAAGTACAGCAGTATGTGTCTTGTCAGTGAGATGCAGTATACAGAACTACCTTACAAGCTTTTATTGAACAACAAAGCAAGACACATTTTCAGTGGCCTATTTACAGCAAACGGTTTTCTTGTTTTCATTCTGCCTAATGTTGACACCCATTTATTTCACAAACCACCTGCTTTCACCAATCAGCTTGCAACTCAGCTTGGCTGGATGAGGTGGTTCACTGTGATTGGTCACAGAGAAGGTGGGCTGTTGGTAGGCGGGGCAGAATGAGGGGAGGGGTGGGCTGTGTGGCCTAATATTTTTGTTTTTTTTTTTTATTATTGTGTGAATGTTTTATTCATTTGGGTTTTCCTCTGCTCCTGCCACCAGTCCCGAGGGCTGTCACGTGGCTTGCATTTCAGCCTTGCTACTTTTTTCCAAATCTCTGTGGCACAGCCATGCTCCAGATCTGTCCCGGGACACTATCCCAGTTGCGAGATTGTATCCGACCATCCATGCCAACACTTCCTCTAGTCCCCCGTCCAAACCTGAGGGAGGCAAACAAGTTCAAGAAATTAGAGCACCCATATTAATTTTTAAAACGAATGTCCTTTCTTGTTGCACTTAATATGGTACAGCCACACATACGAGCACTGTCACGACATGTCAGCCGGAATCTTCCCCTCCCCGAAGGCGATGCCCACATAGGCAAAGTGCCGCCTAATTGGCTCAGCTGCAGCTGGTTTAGGCTTTCTATTTAAGGCCTGTGTAGCGTCTGCCTGGTGTGTGGTGTTGCGTGTTTGTTATGGTGAATGGTGAGCAGTCTACTTACCCTTTGTCAGTGTGCAGCTCTCTCTACGGCTCTTGGTCCTGGCCCCTTCCTTACCTGCTGCTTTCCGTTTTCCCCTGTCGCTGTTTTTGATTGATCCTTCTGTAATTTTGACCGCCTGCGTAGCTCACCTTTGTGACCTGATTTTTGGAAACTCTCAATTTGGATCACAGTGGGTCTGTGCATGGTGAAGTCAGTGTGTGTGTGTGTGTGTGTGTGTGTGTGTGTGTGTGTGTGTGTGTGTGTTTGTGTGTGTGTGTGTGTGTGTGTGTGTGTGTGTGTGTTTGTCTACCTCCTGTGACTTTCCTACTTCTACTTCAGCCTTGTTGCCTTACATGTTTTTCTCAAAAGATTGTAAAACACTTTACAGGTGACAAAGAATAATGAAACGAAACGCATGCAGGTTAAAGGCTAAATGACGACAGTTCCCTGCTGAGGAGAATGTTCTGTACGACCTGAAGGAGACCTGAAACCCTTGTGTGTTTCTGTTTCAGTGAGTCTGTCCTATTTAGCCAGGGATCTGAACACAGGGGCTGTGGAAAGCTGCTGCGATCAACATACGCGTGACGATTGCACGCAACACAGAGCCATGTGCTCCAGGCAGCTGCTCACCTCTGTGGGTGGTGGAGGATGGACAGGGTGCGGCCATACCTCTCTAGGCCGTGGAAGAGAGCATGCAGCACGGCTGTCAGGACACGCCCGTCCACATCTGCCCCTCTGTGACTCTCACTGTCCTGCAATTCAAGCCCAAATATTCATGACCTACTCCTCTTATATAGTTAGAATCAGGTATCTCTACACACATGCTATTTTAATGAAAGAGTAGTTCTATTAAGGTCCCTCTAATGCTCACAGAGAATGAGTAAGGTTGAAATGAATATTAAGGTAAAATGGAAATAACCAAAGGATTCTGTTGAGCTTGTCAGTAAAACAAGTGCAAGGAGAGAAACACATCCACAAGACCAAACGCAGATCTGTGTGAAAACAACCTGCTTGTATGTCTGTAAGACCCCAGCTTCGCCTTTGAGGTGTCAGACTTAGCAGCCTGTCACTGCTCCTGGAGACAGATATGAGGTGTGGCAGGGAGGTTATGCTTTAGCATGGATGGCAGCCTCAGCTGGGCAAAGCCAGGGGCGGCTCAACCTGAGGGCTCAGGGCAGGAGTCCTGAGGGCTTCCCCTGGCACAGGGGCACACCAGAGCAGGTAAGCGCAAGTCCTAATGCCAGCCTTGCCAACAGTGCTGCTTTAGCACAGTGCTAAAGAGGCATTACATTTGCATCTGAGGTGGAGTTGTTAGAAACAGCATGAACAGTGTGCATGTGTGAGTGGTCACAGCAAACGGCCATACAACAGTGACACACCAGGAGCGTCTCCACAGCGTGTACACTTTGTTCCTATCTAACTGTGTTAAACGTGACACCTACAATGTCATCAACAGTGGAACCTTGACTTGGAAGTTTAATTAGTTCCAGAAGGTTACTCGTAATGCGAAAATCTTCTGTCTCGAAACAACCCCCAAAAATGTTAATATAAAAATCAGTTATCTTGGTATTTTGTGCAAAATAAAAGAAATTTTCCTAACAAATAACAATACTGAATTAATCTTAACTTCTATGGTAACTGTGTGCTTCTTTTTAGTAGCACTATCCTTACCAGCCATCTTCCTTGGCGACATTGTAGCTTATGTAAATAACGTGAATTTTATGTAAAAACACAAACGAATGAGGGTACAAATGCGCAGATGTTTTCCTTACGAGAATATAACTCAGACTGACAGCCAGCAAGCCAGAAGCGGGTGATCAAGCATCCCATGGTGCCCTGCCTTGTGCCGGTGCCTTGTGGGAACCAAAGCATACCCACGCTCTCGTCCTCAGCTTGTTCAAACAGGTGCTCGCAAGTCGCAGCCAATCGCTTGTATGTTGAGCGAGGTTTTACTCGTACTGGGAGTCTCGCTCGTATTGGGCAAAAACGATGATGTAAGCATGTACACATCTTTCATAAGTTCACTCGCAAGTTGGAGCATTTTTTAGTGAATATCTTCTCTCGTATCTCGATTTACTTGCAAGTGCAGGCATTCATATGTTGAGGTACCATGGTACTTTCTTACATATGTTTATAAAAAATGTAAACAAAATTTGATAGCAGATGCTGCACAAATATTTTCTTAGCCCATCACAGATATGTAAATATACTTAATTCTTGTAGATAGAATATTATATATTATAAAGTGTCTGGTCAAACAATGAAATGTCAGTGAAGGTGTGATGGTAAATGTCAGCCTGCAGGCTACATGACTAAATTACTGCTAAAAATAGCAAGCTGTGGAAATAGCCGTGTTTGGAGTGTAACCCTGTGACTTACCAGTGAGTCCGTGAGTTGTTCTGTGAAGCTGTCTTCCTGCCGGTGCTCAGTGGGCTCCAGACCCATGTCTTCCTGGAGCGTGTGACTGACACCAGCCGCAGCCAGGAGACCCAGCAGGGCAACCCATGCGCCTGTCTCCATGCAGGCAGGTGACAAGCACAGCACAGTGCAGTGCAGCGAAGTGCAGTGCAGCGAAGTGCAGTGTAGTGCGGCGTGGCGTGGCGAGGTGAGAGCGAGTTGGCAGTGGTTTTGCCGGAGGACACCCTGGTTCTGGTGCTGGTTCCTTGGCCTTCCCGCTCTGTGACGTCGCTCTGCCTCCAGTTCTGACCCGGGTCCACTTTCACACTACAGTATCTGCAGGCCAGCCTTATATACCCCTGGCACATCCTTACTTGAAGTCTGTGTAGACAGCTTGGGTGTGTGTCCCGGTTTGTGTGTGTGTGTGTGTGTGTGTGTGTGTGTGTGTGTGTGTGTGTGTGCACATGCATGCGTATTGGGACAGAAAAGCAGAAAATAGAATGAAAAAATAAAAAAAGAAATAAATAATTAAACAAAAAGCCGGAGGGAGCTGAACATTAAGTGGTCGTTAAGAGGAGTAATCACCACAAAACACTTGCAGCGATAAACCGGTAAATCCCAACAAAACGGACGTGTATCCCATTTCTTAGACACAAACATTAATCCTTAACAATGACTGTACATGAGCCCTGTTATTTTTTAACACACACATACAGCATATCTCCATTGTCTGTGATACACATTGCAATTATCACTGAAAGTTCTAATTATAGGGTCAGAAGTACTGACATCTTTGGGTTGCTAAGAGACACAGGTGCCTTACTCTGATGTTGAAACAGTACATTGAGGTTAGGGTCAAGGGAGCCTGGAGTCTGTCATGGATAGCACAGGACAAGAAGCTTTCTTGAGTAGCCATGTTTCCACAGCACTGTCTTTGGCATGTAGGTGGAAATCAGAGCAGAGAGAAAACACAATTTTCACACACACTAACACACGCATGGTGCTAAAGGCTGGATTGAGATTTGCAGTCCTAGAAGTGTAAGGTGATGACACTAACTGCTCAGCCAAGATCCATGTACAGGGTCCTGTGAAAATGTGTTATGGGGCAGAAGCGGGAGTTTAGGACAAAACAATCAGGAAGCAAGACAAAAACAAGCCTCGTGAGTTAACTTCACTGGTGTGTTTGCATTGGAACGGAAAGTCATCCAAGCAGCAAATAATACAACATAATGGGTTTAAAATGGCTGAACAGGGACTTTGGTGTTACTAGTTCCGTATCTCAGGAGGACTACTGTTGGATTCTTAATGAAAACACACCATCTGAAATGTTCCAATTACACATTCGGATTAATGAAAATGAGTGTTGCTTTCTAATTGGAGGAGGAGGTTGATGGGCTGTTAATAAAAACATTCAGTCTGAAAACTCCCAGTTACGCCTTTACAAATGAATGAAAAGAAGGGTGGCTTTTAAATCTCAGGAAATTGCTGTTCAATTCTTAAAACGTTCAGTTTGAAATTTCTCAGTTAGACCTCCAGAAATCAGTGAAAATAATGTTTCCTTCATGTCCCATTATTTAAGTTTTATTAAAACAGATCTGACATAAGTAAATGTGTTTATAAAATTATATGCAGTTTCCCTATAATAAATGCAACAACTTCAATTGGAGTCATATAAAACTAGGTCATTTAGAATGTAAATTGCTTTTTATGAATTTTTGGTAGTTTTTTTATCTGGAGTATGCATATTTGTATTATGCAGAAGACAAAATGTAATGTTTAATTCATTTGTTTTTCACTTGAGTCAATACCAGCTCACGGGCGACTTAGCCCCGATTCTCACGTTCCCTGCGAAGCGCGGCGCTGCTTTCTTACTGGCAGGGGGGCCTGGGAGGGGCCCGGAGGCATCAGTGACGATGGTCTGAGACACACTCGTCTGTCCCAGGAGCTCCGTAACTCCCCTCCCGCCCTGACAATCTTCTTACTGGCAATCTTAGTGTCCCTTCAAGCCACTGAGTCACAGACCATTATTCGCCATGACAACCGACTGGATTACTCCGGAAAAGAAACAGAAGAGACATTGAGCAAAAAGTTGAAACAAACTCAGGAGGCCATAGCTGAGGGAAAACACTTACGGTTTTTTCTGCCCTTTTGAATGTTCAGGCTAATTTATGTTTATTCTCCTGGCAAGTTATACTACGGATTTTATATGTAATTTCTTATCGATGTGTTGTCATCGACAGGCTACATGCTTTTACAACACTGTGTTCCTGGGTGGAATATAGCAAACGGTAAATACCAAAGAAGCACAGCACTAAAATTATAGAAGGAACCCAAAGAACCCAAATCCCTTCTTCTCAAAATATTTTATTTACAATAAACCAAGAGAACAATATTTCCAAAACACAGCACAGAAAACAAATGAAATTCAACTAAACCATATATTACAAAGTATTTCCTTGCACATAAGAATGTGAAAATATGATTGTTTCTGTTTTATCTTGAGACACTTGAGTTTGGCTGCACCTCATGGCTGCCTGTCTTCTTAGAACATGATGAAATTTGGGGGGGGTTACTCTCCCCCCTATGCTTTCACTTAACCTATGAACGTATTTAAAAAGCAGTTAACCTTGCGTGACTTTTCAGGTGTTAATGAGGCTCTGGATAACACAGTGGGGCCGGCTGCACTTTGAGGGAGTGGCGGGGGTGATATTTGGACAGAAAAAAACACTCCTCCTTCCGGAGGTATACCAGACATAAGGTAGGGTACGCAAGGTAGGGTACACAAGGTAGGGTACGCAAGGTAGGGTACACAATGTGGTAAGCATGATGTGTTCAGTGTTGGGCCTGCAAAGCATCTGAATGAGACTCCCTGGGAGAAGCAGAGCAGAGCTCCACAGCATCAGGGATTAGTGGCATGTAAAAAGCACTCTCCATTAAGTGGGGAAAAGCCCAGCCGGTTTTCACAGTCTGCATAAACAAAGCCTCTTGTTGTTACCGAAGCTGATGGGAGCTGAGGGTTATGACGCAAAACATCCGCCTGTGTGACATTTCCCTGGAAGCTCACGTTCGTGAAAACGTGTCCTGTGTCAGGCAAACATAAAACCACGTGGAACATCATGCTAGACCAGCGTAAGGGAGGACTGCTCAGTACACAGTGAGAATACAGGCTACTGCAGTCTGCCACACCTTATTAGGAGCTGGTGAGTTCTCAGTGAGAAATGATGACACTACAAGTCTTCTGAACAAGGGACAGACATGTTCCACCTTTCTGTCTCCTGCTCCATCCTGAACTGGTGCCAGAAAGGCTGGTGCTCAAAGCCAAGCAGGTGATGCCTTTGCCTTCCTCTATCTCTCCGTGTCACTCAAAGGTGTTGATAGATTCCCCTCTTTCGATTACAAGAATACAGAGTCAGGGGTAAATAAACAGGCATGACAAACATATCACTGACTATACCAGTGTTTGAGCACATGGTTACTTTGGGATTGTCTGCAGGCTTATTCTCACATTTGAATCTGAAAGGGAGTTTGTCTCCATGACGAAATACATCCTCTCATCACTTGTTCTCAGATGCGCAGTTCATTTAAACCCTTTATTCAGATCCACTCAGCCGTCTTTACTCAAGACCATGTAACACTCTAGAGACCAAATGTGACACTATGACTTTGTTTTCATTTTATGGACATTACACTTCTTTATTATACACTCGGTGTGTCATATTCATATTTGTCTTGCTCTGTTATAAGGCACTTAAAATATAATACAACAGTATAAGTGAATAACTACTTTTGTTATATTTCTTTCTAGTTATGATTTCAGAACAATTTTATATATACTGAAGCCAATGAATCTGTGAAAAGGATTTTCTAAAAGGAACTTTAGGGCTTTGGACATTAAGCCTGGAACATCTTTTTTGTTCTACTGATAACCCCTATAATTTGCTAAAATTTAACAGAAAACGCTATTTTCTTACACAGTTTTGTTGCAAAAGTGCGTTGTAACTTCCTGATTATGTAATACCTTTCCTAATTATGTAATAGCTTTCCCAACATAGCCTTCCCAATTATGTTGTGGCTATCCTGATTATGTTGTGTCAATCATTGATTATGTTGTAAGTTTCCTGATTGTGTCATAAATTTCCTGATTATGTTGTAGCTTTTCCAGCTATGTTCTCTTTTTTTTATTTTGTTGTAGCTTTCTCAGTAAGGTTCTACCTTTCCTGATTAAGATGACATTTTCAGGATTATGATGTAATTTTCCAGATTATATTGTAACACTCCCAATTATGATTTAAATTTCCAGATTATATTGTGACACTCAGAATTATGATGTAATTTTTCAGAATACAGTGAGCTCTTCAGCCTCACAGGAGAATGCCAGCACAACTCACAGAACACATGGTCACAGACAGAGCATGTAAACCAGCCAATCTTCACATGAGTGCTAGATGGGGGTTCTGGTCCGGTAGAAGTTATCTCTAGTCTGTATCAGATTTAGTGACTTTTAAATCTCTTCTTTTTTGCATGTGGCATACAAATATAAAAACAACTAATAAATACAACTAAAAATAAAAAAATAAGGCAACACCACATTGTGTCACATGTCTCTGAATTTACCAGAGAACCAGCTTCATACTAACTTTACAATGGTAACCTGGAAAAACAGACTACATGTGTTTGCGCATGTGCGTATGTAATGTTCAAGTTACTCAAAATGGCATGCCAGGCGTTTTTCTGCAACTGTAGTTTTCATGGGTCCTGTCCCTGTTCGTGGGGGGAGGGGCTTAGAGAGGGAAGATGGCCCCCCTCTTTCAATCAGTGTGATCACACAGTGTTCTTCAGCTTCTGCAAATTAACTATTCAGTCTGTGGTTACATAGCAGCTGTCAGTGCCTGCTTATGAGCATCTCTGTGTCCGTGCTGTGTTTAAAGCAGTCAGTCAGTTAGTATGGTCACAGCTCGCCTGTTATTAGTCATTATATTATAAAAGACAGGAAGCATTATCCAGCAGGTTGGGAGGTAAGGTGAAGTCGTGTCACTACATTGGCGTTGTTTGTGAGATGCTCTAGGTGAAAGTTGAGGGTGTAGCAGCGGGTGATGAGGGGGGAGCACGTCTGTGGGTGCTGTATGTACAGTTCAGGCCTGGACCTCAGCTGCATTCAGGACGTCCCGTCACTCCAGTGTGCGGCCCACTCCTTCTTCTGTGGCGTGCCCATCTTCTCGTTCTGGAACTGTGGGCGGTCATGGCGGGCGATCTTCACAGCATGGTACTGGGGCACAGCGTCTTTGTACTGGGACCGTCGAAAAAACCCACACTGTCGGGGGCGGGGGGGACAGAGAAGAACATGGGAGGAGACAGGAGATGGATCAGACCACACATGAATATTTAAACAAGCATCTTCCCATCACAACTGATGAGACAGTGTGGGTGCTACCTAGCCAGCAGGTAACATAGTGGCTAAGGAAGTGGGTCTGTAGCTTGAACGTTGCTGGTTTGAGTCCCAAAATGGGGGCAGCCACCAATGTGGCCTTGTGTTATGTGCTTGTTCTAAATTAGCTCAGTACACTTTGTGACTAACTAAAGAATGATTTCTGTACTCAGTTTGGCTTAAATAATGCTTTACAGCTCCTATAAAGCAACTCTGCTGTGAAAGGCGCTATATACTGTAAAAAATTACCTGAATTGAATAAAGCATTACAGTAATATTGTCCATCAACCAAACTCCCATTAACTTATATTTAGACCAACACTATATACAACAGTAATCTGTACATAAGTTATGATGGTAGCATTAACTCTTAATTAAAGTGTAAACTAATTAAAAAGAGCCTTGGGGCTAATATTTGTATACATATATATGGATGTTCAGTTGCACATGTTTCTAAATGGCTCAGTTAATCGTATTATATGGAATGAGGAAAACTAGGCTGTGTTACTAAAATTAGCTATTAAAATAGCACAGCACGCTGTGGTGTCAGAAAACACAAAAGGGTCAGAGGTCAGCATGTGAGCAGGAACCCCACCGCACCCCTGAAATGTGTCGCTGTGAGGAGAGAGACACCTTCCACTGTGCGCTGCCCTCAGATACACACTTTGTGCACCGGAATCCATTCTGTCTGCAGTTTCTACCTAAACAGTATGAAGAAATTCTGTTTCTTTCCATGCAACAGAAGAAACATGCACACTGCAGTTATTTGGCATCAGGGCTTTTCCTGTGCGCCACGCACTTAAGGTAGATAGTGAATAATCACCACTTCCCTTCAGTTTCCTTTGATTTCCAGTGCAGCACCAGCAGCAGAGCCGAAGCACCAAAACAGCTGCGTTACACGTGGCAACTGCTGATTGGTTATGCAGAAAACACGAAACACAGCTGCTACAAACTCAGAATACAATTTTAAACAATGCAAAAAAATAAGTTTTCTGACCTCAGATCCATAATAATTTTTGACTTCATTTTAACATTTTCTAAATTTATTTTATTTAATTTATTTATATAAAATCCCAGGCTTCAACTGCGATCTGGTCAGAAAGGTTCAGTGAGATCTTACTGGAATGACAAGAAATCAAAAAGTATTTTTCAAACTGGCATGTCACATAATTTGCCACATATCAATATAACATAATAATAATATGTTATATTGATAAGTGGAAAATTTGTATATTAAATAGCACTAGCTGTTCTGAACAACATAAAGTTTGGCACTTGGTGTAGTGGAAAAGGGCCCCTAGTCTCACACACAGAAAAGCTGCCATTTCTTTGATAAAGCGTGTAAAAGAGAAACACAAGCGAAGTGAATACGCCTCTGCTGCGCTCTGTAGTGCAGGTCCTTAGTGTCATGACAGCTTTTCTTATCCATTGGCACACAAAAAGTGACAAAGTGAAACGTACACACTGACAACATGGAAAAGTTCATTCTGGTTTCCTCATCAGTGCTAATGGCATCATGACAATGGTGGGTCATGAATCATGGATACTTATAAGGGAAGGCCTCTGCTTTATGAAGACCTCTTCAACCAGGATGGACTTCTTTTAATTTTTGTAGTGAACACACAATACAGCAAGCTGGAGCCCTCATTGTGGGGCTAGCACACGTGTGCAGGCAGAGGAGAGACTGGTTTACCGCATGGGGAAGGAACAGGGAGAGCGGGGCTCAGTGCGAGGGCTCTACTGGCTGTCAGAGGCCTGCTTCTCCGCCTCTGACGGCTGGACCCCCAGCTGAGCCCGATAGTACTCAGTCTCGTAATGTTGGCGTCGTTCTGTGCGCCGGAAAAACCCGCACTGTCCAGTGGGAGAGAGCAGGGCACCAGAGCAGGTAAACATGGACAGGGAGTAGGGAAAGCAAGGGGCGGAGCAGGTAAACATGGACAGGGAGTAGGGAAAGGAAGGGGCGGAGCATGTAAACATGGACAGGGAGTAGGGAAAGGAAGGGGCGGAGCAGGTAAACATGGACAGGGAGTAGGGAAAGGAAAGGGCGGAGCAGGTAAACATGGACAGGGAGTAGGGAAAGGAAGGGGCGGAGCAGGTAAACATGGACAGGGAGTAGGGAAAGGAAGGGGCGGAGCAGGTAAACATGGACAGGGAGTAGGGA
>JABJVR010049417.1:0-21985 GCA_025773905.1 Chitala chitala | reverse complement strand
TCCCTCTAGGGGTCACCACAGCGGATCATCCTTTTCCATACCAACCTGTTCTCTGCAGCTTCCTCTGTCACCCCAACTTATCTCATGTCCTCCCTCACTACATCCATGAATCTCCTCTTTGGCCTTCCTCTTCTCCTCCTGTCTCGCAGCTCCATCCTCAGCAAAGAGGCCCTCACCTGGTCACACACCACATCATCAAAAAGTCCCAACAGAGACTTCTAGTTTCTCAGGAGACTGAGGAAATTTGGTATGTCAAGCAAAATCCTCAGTAACTTGTTCAGAAGCATGGTCAAGAGCATCCTCACTACCTCCATCACAGTCTGGTATGGAAACTGCACTGTCTAGGACAGCAAGGCCTTCTAGAGTGTGATCAAGACTACACAATGAAATGCAGGAGCAGCCTTCCCATCATGACAGGATATTTATTACACCAGGGTTCTTAGAAGGGCCCTTGACATTATCAGAAACAGCTCTCACCCCCAGCACATACTCTTCACACCTGCGCCATCAGGAAAACACTACAGGACTGTGAAATCCAAGACAAAAATACTGACCAATAGTTTCTACCCACAAGCAATCAGACTAATGAATGATTTTCTCAGACATCACACATGATGACACACACACACACACACACACTCACATGCTAGTTACACCCTTACTTACTGAAATGCACATTCTGCTGCTATTTTATACATTTTCATGGTGCAGAAATTTACATTTCATGTACTATATTCTGTACATACTTGTGAAACAATGTAATTGTATTTCTAATTTTTTAACCTCCTTTTTACTTTATTTTATTGTGCTTACTGGTTTCTCAGGGCTCGCAGAGTAAGAATTTCATTGTACAGTGCAACTGCTGTGCACATGAAAATAAGCCCGACTTTCTGTTATATTCATGGGTAAATTGCCACCTATGACATAATTTTAAATGTCTTACAGTCTGAGTTATTGAAAAAAGACAAATGAACACATACATATGTGGTTAACTATCTGATGTACAACTGTTACTCAGAGCAGAACCCATGATATGACTGATCATATACATGTACATGACTGATTGTCCAGACTAAAAGAAAAAGTTACATCTAAAAGCATTAAAAAGCAACATGTAAAACATGGCACCCTATCCAAGGTGTTCCCTCTTTGCACCCTAGGCTGTATGGGATTGGTTCCAGGCCACCTGCAACCCTGTATGGGGTGAGCAACCGAGTAATGAATTGATGAATGAATGAATCAAGGGCCTCTAGCTTAATTAGAGTCAGGCCACATGTGATCATTTTTAAACCATTTATTTTTTTGTTCTAATTAGTCCTTTTGGCATCAGAGTTTATCATGTTATCGTATCTTTTTAGAGTCAAATCTTTCAAAAAAACACTGTTCTAAAATATATAACATAAAATCATTACTGCTATCATAATAAAATTATAATTATAATTTAAAAAAAAATTAACAAGTGTAGAATGTTGGCTTGACATCTTTGCACTGTTGCTTTAAACCTCTAAGGTTGAGGATTTTAATTCCCAGTCTATTCCATGAGTTTGCATACCCATGTTTCTACCCATGCATACCTGAGTTTACTTTGCATGCTTTTATTTTCTCCCACTGTTCAAGCACATTTATATGACCTTGCATTGAATTTGATTTGACCTTGCATCTCTTAATGTGGATATACTGCCATGGATGGGTGTTGCCTGGAAGAAGCTTTGCAACCTTGATAAGTAATGACAAAATGAATTTATTACTGTAACTCAAAATGCCAAAGTGCTGGTAGACAGAAATTCAGATGGGTGGGACAGCACAGGTAAAATTTTGTATGACCTTTGCCCTAGGTGGTCTTTAATTTTTGTCTCCTGTTAATTTAATAAAGGGTGTAAAAGTGTTGCCACAGCCACTTACACTGAGCATTTGATTATTAGCAGCCAAAGGTCTTTCACAGAGACTAGGAAAAGGTCTTACAGTAGTGAAAGTGTAGACTGTGGGCATAGGACTCCAGCCTTTTCAATTCATCCATCACTCAGCACAGGATTTAAAATGGAGCTGTACACACTCACACTGTGAAGTAGTACTGATGCTTTGTAGAAGCCTATGCATGCTTGTGGTTTTTTAACAGATTTTATTTTTTAGCATAACTAGTAAGTAGTTTTCAGTTACATTGTATGATCATCTAATACACCATACTCTATAGTTTAAATAAATTAACATCTATCTTAATAATTGTGGATATAATGGATATAATTATATTATGGATATAATTAAGCTATCTAAATCTGAAGTCTATCAGATATTCTGTCCAGTGTAGCAACTGTTCAACTTCCCCCCTAGTTTGTTGTTCTTGTAATACTAAAATTTGAACAAGAGGTGGCACTATGTCTCTGAACACAGAAAGTTTAAAAAGCAATTGGAAAAAAAACCTTTCTTCATGCCTGTTTTTAAAAAGTGGAAAGGCAGTGTTGTAGCTCTTTGAGTGAAATCAGTTATGTGCAGTTAAATTTATAAATGTAAGTAATTGCATTGAGTCTTCTTCTTCCTCTTTCGGCTGCTCCCTCTAGGGCCTTTTCCATACCAACCTGTTCTCTGCAGCTTCCTCTGTCACCCCAGTCTCTTTCCTTCCTGACTACACCCATGAACTTCCTCTTTGGCCTTCCTCTTCACCTTCTGTCTGGCAGCTCTACCCTCAGCATTCTTTCCCCTATACACTCTGTATCCCTCCTCTGCACATGTCCAAACCATCTAAGTCTTGCCTCTCTCATTTTGTCTCTGAACCGTCCTACCCGTGCTGTCCCCCTAATATGCTCGTTTTTAATCCTGTATAATCTCATCACTCCCAAAGAAAACCTCAGCATCTTCAACTCTGCTATCTCCAACTCTGCCTCCTCTCTCTTTGTCAGCGCCACTGTCTCCAGCCCGTACAACATGGCTGGTCTCACTATCGTTCTGTAAACTTTCGCTTTTACTCTTGCAGCTAATCTTCTATAGCAGATCACTCCTGACACTCTTCTCCACCCACTCCATATCAGCCTGTACTCTCTTTTCTACTACACTCCCTGTTACTTTGGACGATTGATACTAAGTATTTAAATTCGTTCGCCTTCGGTACCTCTGTTGCATCAAGTAAGAATGTAAAAGCAAAGTGTCTCTTTAGCAAATCAATGGAAGAGCTCTTGGCACTTAAAAAACCACTTTATATTGTTTAATAACTTTTTATGAGTTGCTCCCTTTAATCATCATTGAAAAGCACTCAGCGATAATGCATATGTGACAAGCGAATTGTCTGCAAGAGCAGGACAATAATTCTTTTTGTTAGGCATCAACTGTAAAATAACTCTATAAGCCATCAGTTTGTTTTTATAATGCATTACAAATGTTACCTTACAATTATATGAGTACCTTGTTTTTTATGTATGTGCACTGTAATATGGTCAGTGCTACACCGATATTGCACCGTGTCTTGTTAAAAACGGCAAGAGTTACAAAAGTAAAATACTGTATAGGATTGGATTTCTTGTGTAAATAAATGCAGTTCACGTGATCTGCCTACTGTAAGTGAACATATGTGGAAAGCGTGGTGTTGACTGCTTTTTATATAGCGCCTTTCGCAATAATGTGCCTGAAAGCGCTTTACACAAGAAATTGCAGATATTCAGGAATTAATACAAATTAATGAAGCCAGACAACAATGGAGGAGAGGAACCAAAAACTCCATAGTTTGGAGAAAAAAAAACTTCTGGGCCCCCAAAGTTGACTGGCTGTCCATGCTAACATTACAGAGTGTAGGGGTACTTATTGACATTTTGATCGTTAATAGTAATATGGTATAAATAACACAATTTAGTCCTCCTTCGCTCCTGGTGCTGAAGCTGCTCTCATTGGCCTTTGCTGTCTCTCAGGCGAAGCTTCATCCAAGGGGATACATTAGGAGTCAGTTGGTCTATGAAGGCATCCCGCTCAGATGGTGCCCAGGCGGACACCAGGTACGCACATGCACAAGGAGAGAGTTTAGAGAGGCGTTAGCAAGTAATACAAACTCTAGCAGCCCCACAGCAAACAGTTATATTGGCATGTACAGCATGCGCCAGCAGCAATAATTATCATGAGCTACGGAGACTGTCATGGGAAAGCTAAATCAAAAAAGTACGTCTTCAGACAGGATTTAAAGACTGAGACAGATTCAGCATCCCATATGTATCCAGGCAGACCGTTCCATAAACTAGGGGTTCTGTAGCTAAAAGCTCTAGCACCCATACTTTTATGTACCCGTGGAACAATAAGTAGGCCTGCATTCTGCGATCGTGGGGAATGATTTGGAGTATAAGTGTTAATCAGCTCTAACAGATATACTGGTGCCTTGCCTTTCAGTGCCTTATATGTTAACAAGAGAATTTTGAAATCAGTTCCATACTTAATAGAGACCAAGTGGAGTGATGACAGTACAGGGCTTATGTGGTCGTACTTTCTGCTTCTAGTGATAATTCTAGCAGCTGCATTTTGGATGCACTGCAGTGTGTTTAGTGTTTGGTTAGTACATCCAGACAGTAAAGCATTATTTATTTATTTATTTATTTATTAAACAGGTACATTGCACAATACATATATTGCACAGACCAGAGATAGCTAAAAGCTAATTTTCATCTGTAGTCTCTGGGCAGAGGCAAAATGACAGCAGGTAACAGTGCATCCAGTAGCCCATAAAACCACCCATATTCAAACAAATAAATATAACATCCCAACAATAACCCCAACAACAAGGCACCAGCAGAAGGACCACACCAACAACAGTCCAATACATCCACACTCAATAAATTATAATATCAACACTACACCAGGTCTACACTAATGACTACACATCTCATTATCCTTCAACCATGTCGTCATATTAAATTTAAAATGTTCTAAAGTGTTACACTCTCTAAAGATTATTGGTAAGTCTTATTACAGTATATCAACTATAGACAAAAGCATGTATAATTTTCTCTGTATCTTCTGCGTTAAGAAAATGGCAAAGTGTTGCAATATTTCTCAGCTGCAGGAAGCATATCTGTGAAACTGCATTAACATGAGAGCCAAAAGTGAGTTTTGAGTCTAGAATGACACCTAAGTTGCGCACTGAGTTGCTAATAGAGAAACAAAGGTCAGCAGCACTGAGGGCTAACCTGAAAGTGTTCCTAGCAAGATCATTACCCCCAACCAACAAGATTTCAGTTGTATCTGTATTTAGTGCTAAGCAGTTTGCGTTCATCCATGTTTCAATGTCCTTGAGACATTTAACCACAAGGTATAACTAAGTGTCATCAGCGTAAGTATGACAGTTCAGATTATACTGCTGTATAATGTTACCCAAAGGCAACATGTAGATAGAGAAGAGTACCAGGCCTAGCACCGATCCCTGTGGTACTCCACATCTAAGTGGGGATATGGATGAGGGTACGCTGTCATTCGACATTTGAACATAATAGACACGGTTTGTGAGATAAGATTAAACCAGCTAAGAATTGTTCCATGAAGGTCCACAACACTTTTAAACCGATTTATCAGGATGGAGTGATCAACTGTATCAAATGCAGCACTAATATCCAACAGAACAAGAGCTGTCATGTTCCCTGCATCAGACAAAATCATAATATAATTTACCACTGGAATCAAGGCTGCTTCTGTGCTGTGACCTGTTTGGAAGCCAGACTGAAACTTATCCAATAAACAGTTAGTTTCCAAGTGAACTTGCAGCTGGTTCGCAACTATTTTTTTCCAAAATCTTAGACAGAAAAGGGAGGGACATTTGAAATAGGTCTATAGTTACTAATTACTTCTGGGTCCAGATTAGGTTTTTTCAACAATGGCCAAACAACTGCAACTTTAAAAGTTGGGAACAGTACCTAAAGCCAGAGAAGTGTTCATAATGTTTGCTAAAGGTGCTACTGAATCTTTAAGCAGTTGCATTTTTTTTTTCCTACTGTAGCACGGATTACACAAAGAAAACAGGAAATACGGTTTAAGTCATTGTAATTTGACGAGTGCGGTATCCTGTTAAAGAGACACACCAGTTCCACAGTTACACAGCAGGGATCACATAAATAGCATGCTCTTACATTTCCTTTGCAAAGTATTGCATAATGAGATCTACTGAGTGGTCTGCTCATGCGTCGGTTTGGTTCCTAGACACTTTCTCCATTCTCCATCCCTGTCCCGTCCTCTCCTATCTTGCATCACTATTGTGGTTTTCATCAAGGATGGATTCATCCATGTTTGGATTGATTGCCCAGGTTTTTTACTTTGATTTTGGACCACAAACTCTTGGATGCCAGTAATACAAATCTGTGCACATGAATTCTTCTTGTCAACCAAAAATAAAACCCCGGATTACTGCATTGGCACGCCTTGCAGAGTTGTTTGAAAATTAGTCTTGAGGTTACTTCATAACTTTGGCTTTTATGATTAAAAAAGCTAAAACATCACCCCCAACTTTTTTTGCACAACAAAAAGAGTTTCAGCTATTCAGACTTTATTTTCTATATAGAAAAGATTACTTGATTTTATTGAGCCATTTTTTAAGCAATGCAACAAACACATGTAATCAAGTTGCATACAGCTAGATATTTAACATCAGCTAATATTTACTTTTTCTCTGTCTCAATGTCAGTTACATCAGCTAAATGCCAAATACCGTGGTCATTTTGGTCATGGGAACTTTCAAGCACTTATTCCAATTGTCCTTAAAAAACATGGAATGCACCATACGGTCACCTAAGTTGATTTCATACTGTAACAGACTAAGGGAGCAGGCGGGTTTCAAACCCATGTCACCCACACACCAGACAGGAGGATTAGCCTGTGGAGCAAAAGAATCAAGTCTTTAGCTCTGGGAACTAAGCGGCCTCTTGTATCGACCTCTGGGGGGTGACATCATGACAGCCAGTTTACACTGCTTTGTAAGTTCATCCAACATTTTATTTTTTTGAGGGTAATCTTTAAAGAACCAGAGAAAAGCTCTAAACAATTTGATATGTGTCGACTGTACAGTCTCCTGTGCACCGCTCTTCTCCCATATCACTTCTTCATATTTTCAGGATATGGACAATGGCAGCATAAGATTTTCAATGTCTAAATACACATAAGAACAGAACTAAAATGTGTCTTGATATTAAATAAATTTCATACCTGTTTGAAACACAAACATTCAGAACATTGTCAAGTTGTGCTGCATTGAGGTGTAAGTGACCAGTCATAATCAGAGTGCCTATTAATTTATTTTCCACAATCGAGTACTTGGTCTTTTCTTTCACCAGCAAAAACATATCATTTACATTGGAGACTCAAAAAGTGCTCAGCTATGGCAAGAAAACTCACTCGTAAAACGTTTTCATATTAATCCATTTTTACAAATTCATAACATTCAGCAAAGTTTTTTGCATGTGTCTTTTCAGTAGCACCTGGCCTCCTACTTCAAACATTATTAAAGCATAACACTGTCTCCCTGTCATAAAACAAGTCCAAAGAGGACAAACACACCCATGTGCTATTGCCAGAGAGAGGCAGATAACAAAAAAGAACAAAGAAAAGCAGGCCTTAAAGATCTTGTAGTCTCTACTAGACGATTTCTGAGGACTGACTGGCATAATTCAGGTGAGTTACATGATCTCAACTACACTAGTGAAGTAGAATATACTCAATTCACTAAACGTGTAGGATTTGTGTATCAGGAACATTCATACAACACAGTAGCCTGCATGCTGGCGGTGAGGCTTGGTGTCATCTGATGCCGTTTCAAAATGCAGCAAGGGATGAAAAACGCCCATGTGTAACAAGAAAACCAGATGCAGAGCTGATTGTTTAAATAAAGCTTACAGAGACAACAATGCTTCTCAGTCACAAGTGCCTTTGAGGTCTCTGTTTTTGTTGCATTTCTGCACTCGGTTCGAGTTCGTTCAGGACACCAAGAGGCTGCAATTTTCAGCTTGCTGCTCAGTTAAAACTCTAAATCAATTCTGACCAGGTGCTCTGGCTACCCCTCGGATTATGCGTATGGGCCTGCGTGTGCTGATGATAGTGAGCTCAATTGTTGAAGCACTAAAACGTTTTTGTAGCAGCCCATGTTGTTGTAATCATATAAAAACATCCTCAGGGTTTAAAAGGAGCTTCCTGTTATTGTTGCTATATCTTTGCTCCGCAACCCTGCTTTCACTTTCTCTCCCTCCTGGGACTTCCTGTCTTTTTTTCCTAGCCAACCCAAGACATGAGTGCCTTCTTAGTAGAAATTAAAGCTCAGTTTTGTTTTAAACACAAAAATGCTCATGCATGCATCTGTTTAGATCAGATAATGTATGCATAATTTCATGTTGGGCTTTATAGATAAAATTTTAACCTTACTGTTTTCTCTATTTTTAAAATGTTAACTATGCATTTACAAATTTATTGAAAAGTGAACTTTTAAACATGAAATGTAAGAAAACTGTGTTTTTACTCAGGTTGCAAGAGGACGCTATGCACTCCATGCAATGCTGCCAAAAATTTTCAGTTAACTTAATATTGGTTATTTTGGTGAGTGTATCTTCCAAAGCAAGTTCTCAGACCCAGGATAATGATAAGTCCACGCTGAGCTCCTCCACTGATCTGATAGGATCATCTGTTATTTTGAACACCAACACGGCGACACCATTCAAAGGAAATCCTACGTCCGAGACCAGCACATTAAGCCTGTCTTCACACTCCTCCACAATCCACACAGAACCTCCACCCTCCCCTTCTGCTGTGTCACCTCCATTGAGCCACAGTAGCCTCCCCACCACGGTAACCAGATCACAAGCCACCGATCATCAAGCAGGAACAACAAGGTCGCCTCCAGTGAGCCCCAGCAGCTTGGTGACCGAGGCAACCAGACTGTCACATACCACTGAAGATCAGATAACAATAACAGGGTCACCTCCAGTGAGCCACAGTAGCCTGGCAACTGAGGCTTCCAGACCGTCACACACCACTGATCATCAGACGGTAACGACAGGATTGTCCTTGATAACAAACAGCTCCTCACCATTTACCACACAAAGTCTGGGTAAGATCTAGCAGTCAACACAAGCCATCCATCATGCTTCATGTCTTATAAATTATGCTACAATTTAGCCCTAAGCTAATGTACAGTTACCACATGTATCTTCTGCGCTCAGAAATACAGCACATGATAAATCACATGGTTTCAGACCTGCATGAATTTGGCAGCCCATGGCTCAGATTTTTGTTTTTGACATATGAAACCATTTTACATTATATAATAACACTAACCATATACTTACTGTAATACCTATGGCATTGTTTTATTTTTTTTTTCTCAGTTTTAATGGAAAAGCAAACTGAAAATACATGTAACCGCTCCTTCAACTTGTCTGTATTTTTCACATTTCTATATTAGTACTCAGTAACAGTCTGAAATGGGCTGGTATTCCATATCACCAAACATGATGCTCTTAAATGGCAAGCAGGTAAAAGACAGGCATTCACAGGCCTAATCTTACATTCCTGCCATTCCTCCCAAGAACAGCCAGTAGATTCAGATAACAGGTGCTAAAAAGAAAAGGGAAAAGATACGAGGAGAACTAAGAAAATAAAACAGTATGAGTTAGAAATATACAAGAGAAAAAAGACATCATTGGTATAGGTCTCTGGTGTGTGTGAGTGTTGTTCTGTCTGTTGTTCACAAAAAAGATTAAAGAGCTAATCAGGAAGGATGGACAGTTGACACTATTGTGTAATCTGGATCTGACTCCTGCCTCCTCCAATCAGAATGCACAGGTGCAATGGTACCATCTTCCACTAATCCCATTCAGACCAATGCAAACAGGCTGCACTGAATGCACTTTGATGAAAACCGTTTGTGCCATGTGTGTTAATAAGATGGTCTGCTGACATTACCTCTGCAGAGGGACGGCTCTCGTATTCGGAGAAGGTCTTCACTACCATAATCGGTGCGCTGCTTGGGATGGTAGGGCTGGCGATGCTCGCATCCGTTTTCTCCACGTGGAGAAAGAAGAGGAACCTATTTGTCCACCAGCCGCTCTACAACGACAACGAGGAAATGGGTCTGATGTTCTACAAAAACTGTTTCAACTAATCACGCATTTGTAATTTAGCGTGATGCTTACTGTCTAAGAGACTGTGAAAATATAGTAGTTTAGAATAATCTATCAGATAAATTGTGGGTTTTAAAAAATCTCTGAAGCCATAGAAAGTAAAAATTGTACATGTACTTGGTTTGCTTTTGTTAAAATTCCTCCCGGACTCCCTTACACTAAGTGGCCTGGTGACTCAATGGGTAGAACATCAGGCTGGGATGTGGAAGCCTCCAGGACAGTAAAGAACAAAGGATTTTTCTCAAGGATGTGTGACTTAATGCCGTCAGATAAGACACGTATTTATATAATTACATTCTTGTGCCTGCTGCTGGTTTTACAGTGAATCGATTTGCACCATCTGATGATATTCTGGTGATATCTGGAGGACTCTACGATGGGCCTCAAATCTTCAGCTCCCCAGAGGAAACAAGTGGATATGAAGAATTTACCACCGTACCCCCACAGCTGCGCCTGCAGTTCTTTAAAGAAGACTGGGAGCAACTCCCTGCCAGTGAGATTTAGTCTATAAGGCTTTCCAGTAAATTTAGTTTAAGACCAACAACTTGTTTTGTAATAGACAGGTTTTATTGACCCCCCCAAGGAAAATTAGGTTGCATCCAGCAGCAATATAACACACACAACACAATTACAGTATAATATAAATATAAAATAAAAAATTATGTTACTTTGCAAAACAATTTTTTACTATAAAAGAAAAGGGATTCATAAATGTTATAATTAGGAATTAATTATACATCACCTTACAACCTTTACATTTTTGTAAATAAAGCTGTGTGTAAAAATTTGGTAAATTAGATAAATCATTTCTACAAGCCTGTATCTACATTGGATATTAAATGAGCGAATACCAGCATGGAAGTTGGAATGTCACATCCGCTTTTTGCAGATGATGTTGTTCTCCTGGCACTATTGTGGGATGGTCTTCAGCGTGTGCTTGAATGTTTCGCAGCTGAGTGTGATGCAGCTGCAAATCAGCACCTCTAAATCTGAGGCCATGGTTCTCTTTCAGGAAAGGATGCAATGCTCCCTTTGGTGAGGGGAGAGAGCCTATCTCAGGTGGAGGAGTTTAAGTATCTTGGGATCTTGTTCATGAGTGACTGGAAAAGGGATTGTGAGGTTGGGTGTGGCTTCTGCAATCAGTCAGGTGCTATACTGGATGTTAGTGGTGAAGAGGGAGCTGAGCCAGAAGGCGAGGCTCATGATTTACCAGTCGGTCTATGTTCCTACCCTCACCTTTGGGTAATGAGCGGAAGAACAAAATCGCGAATAGAAGTGAAGGATGGTTGGATGGATAGATAGATGGAGTGAATACCAAAGGAAGTGCTTAATTCAAGATTTAAAATTTTTTTTTCTATCTGTAATTTAAAACATAGGTTAGAAATTAACAGTTGTCCTTTTGTCCTCTAGTGGGTGGGACTGTTTGCTTTAAAAAGGTATACAAGCACAGATACGTGTTAAAAATTTACAATAGAGCTATCCATGGTATGCTCATGCTTTAATTAAGGACATGTTGTCACATTCTCTTTTAACTCTAAAACACGAAATATGTGCACAGAAGTGGGAAGAGACAGGGTTTGGGGAAGGGTCCAATAATGGTTTTTTATTTAAAAATTTTTTCTTCAGAAAAAAATGAACCACAAAGTATAAAGTATAAATAAATATATTTTTAATAATAAATGTTAACAAAACACTTGCAAAACATGACACCATATATTTAAATTACTGTTACATCTTAAGGTGTGATGCTGTATCTGTCCCTTTAAGAACAAAGAGCTGTAACACAGGACAACAGGTAAATTGCTGCTATGGCAACTTTCACTGTACAGGGTAATATTTACTCTAGGGATAATTACCCATGGGACGTTCATTGTGGAAAGTGAAGCAAGGCAGGGTGCGTGCTCCTGGGCCTGTTTCTTTTTCCTGGAATTAGGTAGAACAAGGCTAGAATACAGCTTTCAGCAGCACATCAGCGAACAATAGACTGAATGGACTTTGCATCAATGTTTCTGTGTTACACAACAGAAATTGGAAGAAAAAGAAAGAATTACAAGAAAATCAAAAATGAAGGAGGTTATTACGGATTCCTGCACTGGGATCACCCTTGGGCTAAATGTTACTATTGACTAGTTAATCTGAACACCGTGCTACTTTTTTTGTTCCACCCAAAGCTCTAAAACTGGACAAAAACCTATAAACACATTTATAGGCTAAAAGTCAACAGTTGTGAATATTCAGTTGTAACGTCACACGTGAATTTCCAAGAAAACCAGATTCATGGAGGTATGGGGAAAGGTCAAATTACAATGTCTGTACTTTGACAACTGTTGATGGTTTTATTCACGTTCTTCCTTCAAAATTTATGTTTGAGCGAATTATTATTCAAAATCTTAGAGTTTTGTCAAAAGCCTCTTGTCTACTCCAGTAGTACAAAACTGTGGTGTGTATGTGTATGCTGTCTCCTGTGCAGCCCTGGTCCCTAGAAATAAGTCATCTAGAAAATAGTGGAGAATTGTTAAGCATTTATTAAGGAAAACAGACGCTAAACCGAAGGTAACTTTGTGGTTCCTTAACAAGCAATCTTAGCTTACCCAGTTTTTACATTGTGTACCTTGGTTCCATTATCTGTCCTTTTGAGGGAGGTCAATGTGGACAAAACAGATGATATCACTAGGTAGAAAGTACAACATTGTTACCAGCAAATAAAGTTCAAGATAAAGGCTCTTGTAGCAAGCTTAGCACACTGTGATCCCTGCCTTTAATAGACTTTTTCATCATTGGAAAAAAGGAGGGGAAAAAACCCAGGAATATGACTTAAAAAAGGGATGTGGACAGGGATACTGCTAGAGATTTTGGGCCACTTGAATGATATTATGTTAGATGTTAATTTGACATCTTAACTCATGTTGTAACCTAAGAGTCCTTGTCAGTCAAGGGCCCTTGGAATAGTTGTAGGTTTCCACCCCTATAGGGGAACCCCTGGGTGTGATATAAACTAAGCTCTATTTTTTGAAAATATGGGTAGAGAGTCACAGATGCATGTGTCGAATACAGCAAGAGGGGTACAGGCTAAGCAGAGCTACCGGGGGGGAGGTTTACACACCACGTAAAAATTTGAATATTATTAAGGAGCTACTATAATCATTTTTTCATCTTTAGCGGTAACTAATGTCCTTATTTACACATACACTAACAGGCCCCTCCAACAATACTGTACATAAAATAATAATAATATAATAACTTTTTATTGTCATTGCATACATATACTTGTTACACATACGTGTCACAGCAAAGTTTGCTCTCTGCATTTAACCCATCCCCCTAGGGGGAGCAGTGGGCAGCTACGTGCAGCGCCTTGGTTGCTAGCACTGAGTGTCTTGCTCTGGGACACATGTGGCGAGTTGGGCTGGGATTTGTGCTGGGAGACACTTCCGCATGCCAGCCTAATGCTTTACCCATTGGGACACCAGCCCCCTACCAAGTACATAATATGCATGCAATTTCTTTTTACAGTTCACGGATCACATTTAGAGTAGGTAATCATAACATGACAATAACATGATTGAAAACACTAGTGATAACATTGTAAATTATCTGATGCAACAACTCTGTGCAAATATGTGTATGGATGAATATACGCATGTTGGTGTGAACTTTAGACAGGAAAGTATAAGATCAGCAGTTAAATCTGACTGTGCTTGTCCATCTGTCTCTGTCAGACACAGACACACACACACTTGAAATCATAAAAAGTAAATTACAACAATGAGGGCCAGCTGACTTTTGTTCTGGTAATTAAGCCACATACAAAGACAGCAGCGATGATTATGCACGGACATGTACAAGATAAGAGTACCTGCTACCTGCTGTTCTTGTTTATGACATCATAAATTCCTAGCATTTTTAATTTGTCATGGATTGCTGTTACATTTTCCACAACGAATGCCATCATGCGTAATGCAGCGAGTTCTGAAAGTGACCTCAGTAGTGCCTCTGTGCCATTAACACTGCACAGAAAAACAGGCAGAACAAGTATACAGACACAGAAAAAGAAAAAACAAAAAAAAAAAATACAGACAAATAGCTTCCTCAAAGCCTCGCGCCACGATGACCACTTATGGTAAACCCGGGAGTCTAACAGTTATGAGATTTAGGTATTGTATGTAGATGGAGAGTTCATTTAATAAAATACACACATAACATAATTATTTCAATGTAATCACCAGTTTCATTTTCCAACTTTCTCCCGTCTTCCATCATGCACACGAGCGACTAATTCTCCTAAAGCATTTTGCAAAATCTCACAGACTAGCACATACATCACAACCCAATAACATAACAGGTGTATTTTCCACTCCAGTCTCATATAGTTATCTTGCCAATAATCAAAAATCAGTCAGATATCAGTCTATGAGAGACAACTGATACATGAAGTATGCAGGATCGATGTGCTTCAACGAAACAAGTTTATCATTAGCAGAAAAAAATTATACTAAGTATGAGACAGCATGTGTACCTATGCTAAGAAACAAGGGGAAAACTACAACACATTACATCCTGCTGAACAGGTCAAACAACAAAAAAAATCTATCTGTGTTCAGATCACCAGTTTTCAAAACACTATGTTATTCTAAAGCAGAGGCATTCAACCCTGGTAGTTGAACAGCTGCAGGTCTCAGTGATCAAGATATGATCAGCATCTGACTGACTTCATCTAAAGCTGTCAGCAGCGTTATACTTTTGTAGATAATAGTGACACAGAAGGACCGTGGCCCCTTCACAGCTTGAGCTGTAAAGCAAACAAGGACACGTTACAGACGAACGGACGAGCGCGCTGTGTTAAACTAGAGAATCGTGAGGAGTGAACAGGTAAATGAAAGCAACATGGACTGATCATGATATTGCAGTATGTAGGAACCAAATTTCCTCTTCTGTGATATTTTGACCCTACTGATATAATAGTAAGATACATTTCTTGGCAAAATTTTCAAAAGTTGCCAGAGTAAGTGCTGCATCAACTGATTGATGCGAGTAATGCCAAAACATAAGGTTTAGAACAAACAAATACAAGAGCTAGAAATCACTTCCTCCACTTTGCAACCCTTATAAAAAAACAACCCACGAAAGCACCAACATATGAGTTGTGTCTATCACGTGACTAACAGGTAAACCAGGTTTAAACCACATGAGCATTTGCTCATGACAACTGGCAAAATAACCAGTACATAACTGCCAAACTGAGTTCCTACAAACCAACCAAAGAAAAAAAAATAATAACTGACAAAAACAGGAACAAACACTGAACGATAACAGCACAAATCAGCTGTCAGAGCATATCAAACCAACATAGCGAATGCTTAGATCTGCATATACCAATGGCATTAAAACAATGTAGCAAAATATATGAGCATAAAAATAGGAAAATTCTGTTGTACAATCTCAGAGAACGCCAAAACAAAACCCTTATTTGAATATGTTTAATAAACACATGAAAACATACCTATTGTACTCTACTCTACTCAACTATAAGTAACCAAAGACTAATATCTTAACAAGTAACACGAGGAGAGGATTAGTGATTAGGTCAAGGGATCAACAATGACTAGCAAGTCACTCAACACCAGCCACTCTTGTATCCATGGTTGGTGTACCTAAATTGTTAGTGTCTGCTAGGACACATTCTATTCTGTTCTTGGAGAGAAAATAATAAACACCTGGAAAAAAATCTAAATAATGAATGGAGAAAGGGGAAAAAAGCAGTACTTTATGAGTCTAATTACACCTGTAATTGCATTTATAGTACTGTTGGTTATAAAACTGCGGCCTCGCACCTACAATTGCATCACTGTCGTGCTGATATTGGTACAGCAATTCTCCCGCCCATGCGATATTGCTTAAGTGTCACATATAAGAGTTCCTCTAATGCTCCCCTGTACACTCTGACACAACTGAAGAAATGGTGCAGGTCTACATGACCATTTCATGGCAGACGAACGTCCCTGTTGTCCCTGAATGTTCCACCAAAACTGACGAGCAACCCGAGGTAAACAGATGTTATGGTTTCCATAAACACAGAAGGAACTTTGTTAATCCCTGTAGTACTCAACTTTCCAAATTAAATTTAATAAAATATCCTCAATTAAAGGATTAACTCACTTTCCAGATAAAAAGGGGTGTCGTGGCATGCAAAAATCAGTTTGGTACGTACCTCGATGTTGAAGTCACAGTTCAGTATGATTTTAGTCACAGAATCAGACAGAAAACTGAGTTTTCTATCTTGTTAATTATCACTTTATTAGAGCCTTATGGATCCAGTTTTTTCCCCCCAAACATTAACTCCCTTTTCCTTTTTTTTCCTGATTTAAGATTTTATCAAATTTTTACATTTTTTGAAGGTTTACCTAAATAAGACAACAACATATCAAATAATTTACGTTTATTAAGGGAAAATATTAGATTCAGCACAAAGGGCAACAAAATCCTCTACAAATTCCCACGTAGAATCACAGGACCTCATTGCACTTAATGCTGTGAAGTGCTTTATCCCCCCCTCTCTGTTTTTCAGATGCGTTTGAGATGTAATGTGGTCCAAGCACGTATCTTTGCGTATCCAATCAAACACGTGTCGACAGTCTATGCAAAATTACTGTTTTATACATAAAAATCATTAATGAAATGTTCAACCCCAAATTTGGCTGAGAAATTTTTTTTTTTTTTTTTTTTTTTTTTTTAAGTTTCTATACAGATATTTCTTTGGTCTGGTGCTTAGACAGTTAGATACTTATATGCCCTAACTTTCCATAATCTAGGTAATGTATTTCACGTGTGTTTTAACATATTTAGTCTCGCTGGTCTGACAAAAAACTGCACTGAAAAAGCACGAGGTGAGGCAGCCAGTACGTGCGTGAGCCCAGGGCTTTACGCTTGATCTGCTGTTGCTCTTCTTCTCCCCAGAGATGGCAGGTGCTGATACCCTAGCTAAAAAAAAAAATTTAACCATATCCAGTAATTAATGTGCAAGCAGCCAGTTACATGGCTACTCTATTTAATTCATATATTTGTAAATCTGACAGACTAGTGCCTCACCAACCACGGACCTCACAGCATGCCACTGCATGTAACAAGTAGCTCAACACTATATTCACATGAATCACAATGCTTACCAAACATCCTGGACCGAACAATACAAATACACGTACTGTTAAACCTGTACCTGTCTGTGTTACTAAATGGTGCTCTTAAAAGAACAGTCCAAACATTTGAAGACAGTAATCATTTAGAGCACTGACACTGAAGGAAACCTGCACATGGTACACAGGCATTTAGAGACAATACTTTTCTTTTTTGTTTTTCCAAGAGATCTGAACACCAAAGCATGAACTGTAATCTTAACCATTAACTTTGTGCTGTCCTTAATGGTAAATCTTTAGTCCAAACACTTATTCTGTTGATAATAACCCAATCCTGCTGGCTTTCTTGGACTGAGAGTCTCAGGCAAAACACAGAAGAGGTGATGTTCTCCTCTAGGTTATCCTTGTCAAACTGTCCATCAACCAAACGGCCTACTTTTATGTATTCTGAACAGCCCGTATTTTTCTCCTTCCCCTTTAATCTGTAGCCCACCTCCACATCTGCATAGACCAAAATGTCTTTTTTGTCCTTGGACCCGGTCTGGATCAGGATGCGTTTCAGCACAGCAGGCTTGTGGAAGACAACAGTGAAATGGTTTCCTGCAGAGGGACTCTTCCCCCAGAAAAAAGTGCCTGTTGAAACATAGGAATTCTTTGGTTTATACTCCATATAATGTGTGATGTCTGTATAGATTTCAGCAGGGGGGTTTTCACCAATATTCATAGGATTCTCCTCAAAGTTGTCATCCTTCAACTTGTTGACACTGCCCTGAAATGATGAGTACAGGCCCATGTGCTGGAAGAGGGAAGGCTTGAAGTAAATGGGCTTATTCTGGACAAGGAGTCTGCTGAAGTGACCCAGAAGCCAATCACAGGGCATCTCCTGATAGAACAAGAGCAAGAAGGATGCCAGACGAGGTAAATCACTCGAGTGATATAGTTTTCCAATAAAGCCCAGCTTGGAGAACTCCACAGTCACCCAAGAGGTGTCACTTTGGGTGTTAATGAACCTCGTGATATGAGTGAAGAAGTTTCTCGAGCAGACAACATCATCCTCCAACATGATGAAGTAGCGTGATAGGTTGGCACTGACGCTGAAAAGAAAGGCATAATCCACATTCTGCTTTGAACGAAAATAAACACGATCTGGGGCATCGTTGAAGTTCCTCTTCAGGCCCACCAGAGGCGGGTAGTACTCCTGACCCAAGTGCACGACAAGGAGCTGCCCTTTGAGAATACGCTTGGACAACTTGTCTGAGATAGCCTTCAAGATCTTCTCATTCCACTCCATGTCAAAGTCAGCAAGCAGTACCAAAACCACCATCTCCTCTAGCTCCTCTTCAGAAGACTGAGTGAAGATGGAGTGAAGAGTGTCCAGGAGGTAGAACCCATGTTTCCTCTTAATGGAGGATAGACCCACAGTTAGGAATTCTGGGAAAAGGAAACAGAAACTTTACTCAGCTGCAGCTGTAATAAATTTGGTGAAAAGTTATACTGGGGGTAAAGTGTGACACATTAGGCTACAAAAACATTTTATTACTCAAGCTGACAACAAAAAATAAAACTGTGGTATTTCTTTGTACTACAGACCTACCTTTTAGGTGTGTGGTATTTCATCTAGAAATAAAACCTGCACATGGAATAGATCTATATCAAATTGCTTACACAAGTAATTTATGTTTAGTATTTTTATTTTAACAGTTGTAGAAATAAATTTATTGATTGCTTAGGAATTTGTATTGATACAGTATTTCACGTAGCATGGTACACAAACATACATGGTACACAAACATACATGGTACACAAACACTGCATTTAAAGTTCAAATCTACAAAAAAATGATACAAGCATGTTCAATTATTTTTTCTACACAAGCTACACAAAACATACAATAACAGCATGGAAGAAAAAATACTTGCGTACTTGGGATGTTTGGAAATTAGGTAAAGTGGTAATAATTGGGAAATATTATGAATATTTTATACAGTTTAACAAAGGAGTAAATTGCTGTATTATGGTCAAAATTCAAAATTTTCCATTGTAAAATTTCAGGGTATACAGACATTTCTACAACACCCAGTTCAATTCACAGGTACTCACTTTGGCTTGGTTTAGGAAAGCCTGCCAAAAATTTGTAGGACATGTTGAAGGGTTTAGAGTCCCTCTGGAGCTGCTGGAACACCTGTAAAGGGCTGGTAGAGTGGAACTGCTCTGACATTAGTTCCTTCACCCACTGGTGTAACTCTTGTGACTCCTACAGCAGCAGACAAGGAGGACAAGTCAGCAGAAATGTAATCAGCATACAACACACATAGTCCTTTTGTTTTAAACATGCAAAAACACTGACACCCATTAAAGGCCTGGTATAATTAACTTGTAATGCTATACTTTTTCACATTTTATAAACATGCTGTTCATAACACTTTCACATGCATGTACGCTCTTACGCACAGAAAAATGTCAGTTAAATTAAATCAAATGAGGTTAAATCAGTTAAATGAAGCTAAATCATCAAAATATTACAAAAGAATGCCACATCAATATACACACTACAATGAAATACAGCTAAGTTTGTGCTGCCATCTATTTTGAAAATTAACTGAAATTTAATTGCAGGTACATTTGTAATTAGTGCATTTAAAAATACACACACACACACACACACACACACACACACACACACACACACACACACACACACACACACACACACCAAAAGGAAAGCCTACTTACAGATTTCTCAGTATTCAGGTAATTTACAAACAAATAGAAGATGCTGAGGAACAGGAGAAGGGAGCCTGTTTTCAGAACCTTCCTCCAGTAACAACGCATTTCCTCAAGAAGCTGTGGGGGTTGATTAAATTATTATTATTACTACTAGTAGTACCATTATTAGGAGCAGCATCAGTAGCCAACACAGGTATGCCTTTTAATGTAAGTCGCATTTGCAATGCATCAGTAAGGTGGCAAGTTGTCAGGAAAACACTCGGGGAATAAGGGACTTAAAAAGAAATTGAAGCAACCAAGAATACAAACATTCTGCACAAAAAATTAAAAAGGGAAACATTGTACTTAAATAATTTTGCTCTATTATACCACCATGCTTAGAACACCTGTACACCACAGATCTTCAACCCTACTTGTCCTTCTGTAGATCCTTTATTTTTTCTTTTCACATTGAACGTAGCCAGCAACCTGTACAACGTTATTTAAACACTTTGTAATTAACTGATCAATCAATAAATCAGTCACTAACATGAATAACGTAATTCTGTCTGAAGAAGTGGTTTCAATTTACTCATTAAACACAGCTATGTATAATTCAGCGAATACCCTCCACAGGATAAGTGTAACTAGATATTGTGACAGAAACTCACAGAGTCACACAGTGCAATGTAGGCTACTCAAACACTAGCAAAGCTTGAAATGCTTGTGTGGTAAAATCAGCAATCTATCTCCATATGTCCAATAAGCAGTAACAACCTGTATGCACCTTGGCAATGTTTTTCCTGAATCAGCATCACCCAATTCTCTTACTTGAAATCAAAACAGACACATTTACTGTAATATAGCCTGTGAAGGCAGGTGTATTGGTATCCAAAACCCCTTGTCATTGTCACTGCTTAACTATACTGATACCATAGTTTGAAGGGGCACATTACCATGATACCTGTACTGACAGCATGTGGTGACAAGCGAAACACGAAATCCCATAGCTGGTTAGAAACCTTAGACTAGCCAGGGCTGTGATTACACCTGGCTGTATGTAGGAACTGTCAGTGATCTGCAGCAATCTGCATTGGGAACAACGCCCATCTGCCGGTCAAATTCTGGTGGTAAGCACACACCTAGAGAAAGTGGACCAGTATAGCCTGCTGAGCCATCAGCCTTCTGTTCCCTTTACATTCTTTATTCCTTATCCAGGTTCTGAGTCAAATATTTGATACAGTTGGATATACGTTTGAATAGCACAGTTTCTTTTCAAAAGAGAACTCAACTTAATATTCACAGAAAAAGGCTTCATATGAATGGGTGATGGAGAGTCCCTGAATGTCTCAGGAAACTGAGCAAAATTTTTATATGATTTACTATTACTGTCATAATAAATCATTAACTCACAACTAGTATGGGAAATGTGCAAGAATGTTAATTTTAGTGCACGGTTAATTTTTATATGTTTCCTGAGATGCCACAAAGTCAAACATTTTATTTGCATGACAGTCGCCAAAGAACAAATCTGATTTGATTTCACCTTCACCATTGTTTTATTAAATTTTAGCACTTCGCGTTTTCTTGGTATTCATGATGGTGTCAGTTTCGGATTTTTTGTCACGGTTTTTGTATCAAACTGACAAATGAGACTCATCAGACCAGGCAATGTTTTTTCAATCTTCTATTGTCCAAATTTGGTGATCCTATATGAATTGTAGCTTCCGTTTCCTGTTTTTAGCTAACACCAGTGGCACCCAGTGTGGTCTTCTGCTGCTGTAGCCCATCTGCTTCAAGGTTTGACGTGTTGTGCGTTCAGAGATAGTATTCTACATAACTTGGTTGTAACGAGCAATTATTTGAGTTACTGTTGCCTTTCTATCATCTCCAACCAGTCTGCCCATTCTCCTCTGACATCAACAAGGCATTTTCATCCATGCAACTGCCACTCACTGGATATTTTCTCTTTTTCAGACCATTCTCTGTAAACCCTAGAGATGGTTGTGCGTGAAAATCCCAGTAGAT
>JABJVR010049416.1:0-21991 GCA_025773905.1 Chitala chitala | reverse complement strand
CCTGGAGCCCATCCCAGAGCACATAGGGCGCAGGGCAGGGGACACCCAGGGCGGGGCGCCAACCCACCACAGGGCCGTATAATATATAGTTTTTATATAATGTTTTAAATAGCATTGTTAAAGCGGTCATTATAATTTAAGCGTCATGAGAACTAAAAGCAGTGGCATATGTAGGGTGGGTTAGGTAGGGCACATGCTGGGATGCTGGCTGCACCAAAGGGGGTACCTTATACCCCCCTGCAGACGCTGAACACACTTTTGAAAACATTGTCAGCAGGCCAACCCCCACCCCACCCCAGAACACCCTTTCAAAAAGTACATCAGCACATTGTCAACACCTCCCCAGGGATGGAAAAATTCTGTACTTGCCCTAGACACTATTTTTCCTAGATGTACCTCTGACTAAAGGCAAAAATATATATATTCCAGTTACACAAGGCTTATAATCATTGCTGCTTTTAATAACTGGGATCAATACGTGTTTTGACTTGTATTGTTCTTCAAACAACGTCTGACATTCTTAGACTGGAAGACTGGGAGAGCTTGGGATCAATTACATGAAAGGGTTTATTGTTCTGACAAAAGTGAATCCATCATAAAGCTGGTTGAAATGACATAGTCTCCAGCCAGTTTCTCTACAAAGGGATTACATTGATCATGCCTCTGCTCCTGTCCATTCAGGGCTGAAAGGACAGACTGATGTAAGGTAGGTAGGCTACGTTTATCTCTTCTTTTTTTGTCAAGGTTGGAGGACAGAGTGTCCTGTTCAAAAAGCTCGGTTCAGTTCGCAAAGCCTGTTTCATTGTAGCAAAGCACTGCACTTGATGTCACCCTTCAAAAAGATGCCACAGGTGCTCTCATTGTAAATATTGTGTACGTTTTTTGTGCTTCTTGACATCAGTGCAGTTCAGAGAAAGTTGAAGCAGAACTGGCAGGCTAACAGATGCTTCACCTCTATTCTGGCTTGTCTCTTGAGCACCAATCAGTGGCTTATGCCAAGCTATCCATCGCTCACAATTTATCCACTACAGACTCTTACACGTACTTCACTTTGCATGTTTAGAAACGAAGAAGTGGCTGTGGATAAAGTGTTATTCTTTTAGGTTCAGATTAAGAAAAGTGCATTCAGCATCAACCGTGTGCTGTCTATATACAGTAATGTAAATAAAATTACATATATAAACTTTCCATATGGACTTCAGACTTTATGTGCCTGCGTATATGTGTGATCACTGGGCACATGTGCATATCAAAGCCAACATGCAATGTCTCTTTGGTGCTAGAGATATATTTTGTCTGCTGTCATGCACTAATATAATGGAGGACTACGTGACACCCCTCACCCCAAAAAAAAAAAAAAAAACTGCATATGATAATCATAATGTCTGATTGTAGAGAAGCGTTATGCATGTTCTAATATGGGGAGGAAAAGGTAACTTAAATCAATGCTGATTAGTGGTGTACTTCAGAGTGAACTGGAAACAACCCTTTCCCTGTTGTATTTCAAAGAGAATGTAAGATAAGTACGTCACTGTTCTTGGAAACTTGGTGTGGTAGGAGTTAAAACAACTCCTACTAAACTATTGGAGTCAGTTTCTAGAAGATCCAGACAATGGACTTTTGTGCCTCAAAGCTAGTGAAGTCATCATGTCCCAAAGCTTTTTTTTTTTTCCATGGTATGCCTACCAATGAAGAGGGGTTGGACCAATAAAGTTGGGTGCTGGTTGACTTTCCAAATTAAGTCTCATGTGGGGAACTTCAAAATGTATAGTGGTTTGACAAGGAATGGGACAAGTTGGTGAAACTGCAGATGAGTCAAACGGGAACTAATGTCCTTTTTGGCAATAGCATTAAATATTTCACACTTGGTTTGTTACAAATAGACCAATAAAGGTAGTAAACATATACAGTACAAGGATTTTGAAAACTTTAAGTGAAGGTGAATAATAAGTGGAGATATTTTTTCTAAACAGCAGTCTTTTTTTATAAAATGAAATCTCAGTTAAATTGAATCACTTTCTCTATTTGAATATTAATTCACTTGACGGTGTGAAATCTTCTCGTGAGCCTGCAATGATGTCGAGCTGCAATATAGACTTAATTTTTGAGTTCCAGTACTCCTTTAAGCAAATGAAAATGCAAGCGGAAAGTAATATATATATATATGTGTGACAGATGCGGTTAGCAGTTTGAAAGTGATACCAACAAAACGCATTAAAAGGAGCCAACTCGAGGGGCGTTTTTCCACTCGCCTCTGCACGTAAAAATAAAGTCAGTATTTCGATATGATAAGTACACAGAATCGGAGCTCGCGATAAACGACCTGCAAAATTGTTTGTTCTGTTAATGAATTTGTTCATTAATTTCGTGTTGGTCAAGAGAAATGTCAAGAGTCGGAGGAAATATAGAACACAAAACATAAATAACCCCTCCATTAATAAATAAGCCCGTGCTTAAATTATTCCATATTATTTTACTCAAAGACTACAGCACCATTTAAAATTAGTAGTTACGTAACAGTGGACGTTTTGCACTCAGGGTACTGTCAATTCAAGCCTTCAACTGATGCCAAAACCCAAGGGGAACTGATTTAAATTGTAAAATACGCAGTGGTATGTGCGGAGGGGTGCAATAGGCGGAGTCTGTTGTGACGTCCGCATCAATTCATACCGCTTTGATGCAACATCTTGAACGTTCACCGTAAACATCGAGCCACAGTTACTGACAAGCACGCTGGTACTCGCAGAAGGGTGGTATCACTTTAATGCACCAGCAACGCGTGATTGCATTATGTATGGACACTTCATCCAGTATGTTCGCTTTTCTGTAAAGGCAAGGATTTTTTTTGACACTTTCTCTGCCTTGGACAGTGCACGAGACGGGAGTCCCTGCAGAGCATTGTAGCTTTGAAGACTGATTAATGAGTTAACATGTATAAATAGGCGCGTTGCAACTGAACGTCCCGTTTAGGTACCAAAAGTAATATTTACTGGAGTTCTGTTACATCTGCCACTATATACTGTAAGATATGGGAACCTTAAAACTCAGTCTTTAAGACGTCCTATCAGGGAAGAAAAAATTTGTTTTTATGCACCGGGACCTTCAGTCTCCAACATGTCAACGCAAACTAAGTTTAAGAAGGACAAAGAAATAATCGGGGAATATGAAACGCAAGTAAAAGGTCAGTGTTCAGTATGTTTATACTTGCTATTGCATGTTTTTATTTTTAGTCTTAATGAAAATAGTGCTGCGCAGCACAGAAGAATCAACATACAGTCCAACTTCGTTCCAGCGATAGATCTTGCATATAGGCCTACAGTATTTTCTATTTGGTGCTTTTAACAGAGAGTGCAACCAAGATCGTGTGACCACTCATGACATGGACTGCAGTAATTTCCTCGAAGACGAATGTCGCAGTGGTAAATTAAGTTCTGAAGTGACTGTATGGCATACATATAACTTCAGCACAATTTGTAGGCTATAATTATTAAAAATTTTAATTGCGTATTGCTCATGAACGTTCGTAGTTCTTTAATACTCGTGGTCACCATGAGTAGAGTGCGCTATCGGTTCGCGTCTTTTACGGTTTTGGATAGAAAGTGGACTCCTTCAGTTGACCTATTTTTTAATTTTTATTGTATTATTATTTTTTATGAAACACCCCCCGGCACCGTATTATTGTTATTATTTTTTGCAGTTTAGCCGAATGTGGATTCTATTTAGTGATATGTTTTACAAAGGGGTATCATCAAATGTCAACTACTTCTGAACACAAAATGTTGAAATGAAAATGCGATTCTTTTTATATCGTCAGTACATCATATGATTCTTTCAGCCTTCCGAATTGCATAAAATATACATTTTGATATTTTATTTTGGTCCCATGCCATAAAATATTTATATTATATTAAATACAAGTGTAGCATCAGCTCAGATTGCTTAAACTAGCAGTGAGTGTTTTGGTCATTTTTGGCAATTTTACGAGTCTCACACTGTTTTTTTCACGCATTGCTGGAAATGATCATCTCTATAAAATTGGCTCCTCGCGCCGACAGATGGGATGGAGCTCGAGGGACAGGAAAAGAAATCGGTTTCACTGAAAAAAGTAGCAATACAACATTTATTTCGTCTTAGTAATTTGAGAAGTCGCATTGACCCAGGTCGATTTCCAAATGCATCCTCAAATTAGTCACGTCAGCACCTTAAACCCAACTGATTATTACAAGTACCGAAGCTGCGATGTTGTGGTATTGGTGTACTTTTATATACACTATTAGTTGCATATTAATAAGACCAAGTATTTCTACAACATTAATAGGTACTATAATGTATGCCGTTTTGTTGCTCTATAAGTATGCTACTTTACAATAGTACTGATGCGATGCTATACATTTGAATCCAAGACAATATACAGTAATGTGAAGTAATATATATATATATATATATATACACGTATGTTATAGAAGGGTTCCGCAGCATGTCGCATACTGAAATTTGAACAGATTATTTGCAGGTGACAGGTCTGCATGATTAATCATCCTGCTAATGTGTTGCCAATTGCACTTCATATTTTTTTCAGATTTGCTAGATTATTTAGAGAAAGCGGAGAAGACCTGGAATTAAAAGCATGCTTGATAACTGCTCTCCCATGGAATGCTGGTGGTATTCGGGCCAGTCCTTAACATGTCAGGAGGCACGTTACACGTCTCTCATTCTCTCTCTAACACACACACATACACACACACACACACACACACACACACACACACACACACAAAGAGAGAGAGAGAGAGAGAGATAGAGAATGCACAAGAGAGAGAGAGAACTGGGGGCTTTGCTAAACATTATCATACTCTTTCATCAATCTTTCAACAATGTCAGCAAGGAGTAAAAGAAGTGCGTCCAATCAAGATGAAGGTGTGGAAGCTTTCCTAATTGCATCTGTTTACCCATAACCAAATGTGTTTCGTTTTGGACCATTCCTATGCGTCAGTAGACATCGTGAAGACATAGTGAAACATAACCTGGGTACAAATAAAAATAAATTGACATAATGAGCAAAGAAAAAGTCATTCATCACCAACTATGACTTTATAATATCTAGGCCAGACCCCAAAGGCAGTTTGTATACTGGGATGTTTGCCTCCAATGGGTGCAGAGTCCAGCAGCACAAAATCACAGAAGCCATTGTAGATATGTTCAGCTGTTTGCCTGATCATAAAAGCTGAAATGAAACAGAAGTTGCATTGGAAATGAAGTTGTAAATGTGATGTAAAATGTATGTTTAAAGATAAATGTTTCCAAAAACAAAGAAAAAATTCATGGACTTCCCATTATCATCAAAAGTTTCATCAATGTTGAAGTGATGCTATTATTACTGTCCTGCAAAAAGAGAACTGATCCTATGTTTTGCAGAAAAACATGTCACATTGTTGAGTAACCAAGATGCTTTAACTTTCCTGTCTATGTGGGAAGTCTGTGGACAAAATTTATACAATCTTTAATTCCTAATTATTTTTTAGTTCTTAATTTCACCTACTGCTTAATGCATTTTAATTGGATTTCTGTCCCTTGTTGTTTTCAAGTAATAGAAAAATAGTCAGTCACTACATTGTAACAGAAACTCAAATTGTAGAAATAAAACCTTCTAGGGAGAAAAACTGTCATGTAAAACTAGGAAAGAAACCAAGACAGGCTAGGTTGATTTTTTAAAGGAAATTATACAAGTTAACATTGATTTATGGACCTTTTTTGTTAACTTTATTCAATTAAACAAAGCACAGTTGTGCAGTTATTTTTAGGGGAATTTCTGTAAGCTGCATGTAGCATACAGTTAATATATATTTTTTATTACATATTCATTTGTTATTGTTACTACCACAGAATTACAAGATGGGAATTTCTCATGAAAGTTCTGCTCATGAAAGAGGGTCTTATTTGCTATTAACAGTCACATATTTGTATGTGGTCTGGTTTTGAAACTCTTTGTTTTTAAGGTTTAGACAGGCCTTGCTTTGAGTAACCTGAAGTGAGTCTTGAGGAACTTCATCTCTTGAGGAACTTCATCTCAGAATGCAGTGGTATATTTTCATGTGAATCTGGAGCAGTTTTCCAGCCAGCTCCAGTGGCACTGTTCTCTTGCACCAGCACTGTGCTTTGTACAAGCTCTGCTGTTTGGTTAAGCATCAGTTTACTTGTGTAATGTTGAGATCTTTGACCTTATCTGGATGTGGCCCATTATCCATGCTTAAATACCACTCTTTTAAAAGATAAATAGTCACTGAACCAGTTACTAATAATTACAGCTGCACATATAACATGTTCAAAATTAATCCAAGGAATTGGCTCATCACTAATCAGACTTGCCCGCATTAACACAGTTAATGAGATCTCCCCTGTATCCAACCTTACTTTCTTCCTGTCTCTGCGATGTTGCATTGGTGTTTCAAATGTTTGTTTTGTTGTGGGTTATTGTTATTTATTATTATTGTTTTTATTTTTTAGGCTAACACCTTTCTGTCCAGGGACTGCTGATGAAAAAACAGCCGTTTAGCTAATTCTGGTGCATTTACAGTTATACTAATTAATGTGTAATGTCCCTGTCAAATAAACTAACATTCATTCATATTCGAACAACAGTGATGTACCAGTTTTGGATCAAACTTGATAGGAAAAATGATTTTACTATAGCAGATACTTTTAATATATTTAGCACCTATTTTTTTTTTATTAATTGTTCTTTCTTTTGACAAGTAGGGGAAAATTATATTCCTGCATAGCTAAAAAAAGTTTGAAACTTTAAACACGGATGTTTAAACCATGTTACTTTTAAAACAATTCCCTACTCAAAATAAGGATGCCAGTTAGACTTGACTAAATGTTGTTTTACTAATATCAGCAGCTAATGGGTCTAATACAAGCAAAGATGATATAAACACGGTCAACTTCAGCTTTGAAGCTTTGTTTCCGCTTATGAAACTTGGCCTCCTTTATCTTAACATGTTCATTTCACCATAATGTCACAGATGTTTCACCTTGATTAATGATATTAAAGGGTGAAATTGAATGTTCATATTCTGACTGACAATGTCTGCATTTTGACATTTATAATGCTGTTAGCATCATTAGCTGTCTTATTAAATTGTCAAGGCAGGGTCCATAGGCTGAAAGGCTGTGGGAATCACAGTGTGTGAGATCTTATATCTACTGTAGTCAGTAGCTAACTAACAAACACAGACAAAGACGGGGATCATCAGTGGATTTGACAAAGCATATTATAATAGTCTGAGGTTAATGATTTTACTGGACAATTAGTATGATAATTTGCCTTCTCTATATTAAAAGCAGAGGCACAGTCACCTTTACTAAAACAAAGTAAATTTTTTCATTCCATGCCGGTGGAAGATAAATGCCAGATCAGCCCATTCTAGACCAGAGGTCATGTTCCTCACCTTTAGAGTTGGAATTGTTCTCATAGAGAAAGGAGGTATTTGCATTTGAATTAGGAAGTGTTCAAAGGGAGGATTAGCACGCAAAGCACTGGTGTTCATACGAATCCCGACAATGTTTGTTGTGGTTCCTTATTTAAAATGAAGGTAGGGACTTTTCCCTTGTACCTGATGTTGAAGGTTACCTAAGAAGGATTTACCCGTATGAGACATTCCAGTAAAATCCATTAACATGTGTCACACGCACACCACATAATACATATTAGCTACACAGATAGGATAACCACATGTAGCCTCTAGTCGGCCCATAATCTGGTGCTTGTTCCTCCATGTCTAGTGTGCAACTGACTCTGTAAAGACCCCGATTCTAGGATGCTTCTTTTTGTTTATTTTCTCAGAGTTCTTTAAACCGCTCAGCGGTACAGCCCAGCCATATGTTATGCTCTGTGTGGCGAGTTTATGAGTCACACGCTTTATTGCATTTGTCCATTATTTGTCATCCTTGTCCCTGCTGATACTGGCGTAGGGACAGCAGGGTTGCCGTCACGTTGCCGGAGCTCCCCACTGTAGCCTTGTTCACAGTAGGCCTGTCGAAGGGCATTTTGAGTGAGGTGACAGGATGTCTCCCTGTGTTCACCACTGACTATAGAGCCTGTTGTAAGCTGTATAAGGTTCTCTGGGAGAACCCTGTAAAAACAACCACTCTTGATCTTTAGAGAAGCTTTCTGGTGTGGGGCAGTTTTTACATGTGTAGCCCGGTGCAGTTTTGTCATTCGCTGATTTTTTACGAACTGTGCAGAGCTCAAAGTGCTGGACCTTTCAGTTCAAATATAAAGGGCTTGTTTTCCCAAAGTCATCGTGGCACCAACCTGATTTATTGATCAGGCTGTTATATGCTAGTAGATTATCATATATTTGGACATCACAACCAGCCAGACAGAAAGTTACCCTCATGTTTGTAAATTGTGTTCTGTGGAGGGTCCAGCTGTAATCCTTGCAAGAGTGGTACTTGCCTTAGAAAAAACCATTGCCTGAATGGGTGATCATTTGTTTATTGAAGTAGAATAGTGAACTGCCTATGTAGATAAGTGCAGAAGAAAATATTTGCAATGAATCACTGAGTGCACACATACTGTAGAGTAAGTAGCCTATGGAAAAACTAGAGAACTTAGAAGTACTTTTAAACATTGGGCAGAAAGAAACTGCTTTTAAAAACAAAGTTCATCCATTCATTGTCTGATCAAATAATCAAGGTCTAGGACAGGCAGCTTAATGTAAAAAGCAAGGTATACCCTGGACAGGACTCTCATAGGCACACTAAGGGTGTCAGGAGTTTGAGATCTGTATGCTCTGCACGTCTTTGGATAGCGGGAAGAAACTGAAGTATCTGTTGTAAATGCATGGGGAGAATATGGAAACTCTATTACTTTATTTAGAGAAGGACCACGGGGATGGTTGCTGAAGTCTAGACTGGCACCCTGCCCTTCTCATTTAATGTTATCATCAGCTGCGAGAGTTCTGCTCACGGTTTGATGGTGGAAACAAGTGTGTTATTGATCTTCAGGGACTCGGGAACATTAAAGACTGGCCAAGGGGGATTCTGCTAGGGAATGCTTCCCATCTGGAGCCACTGACGGATCCTTGCTTGGCAAATTATTCAATCTGCTCAAACCTGGGACAGGAACGACATATGGCTGGGGTTGTATATGCACCACTGATAACCTCTAATAATACTGAAGAAAATTAGCATTTGAAACTACTGCATACATTATGGAACATGTGTGCTGCTGTCAGCACAAAGAATTTACAGAGAGAAACAGTTTTTCATTCTGTGTGGCAGATACAAGCCCGTTTTGTGGACTAGCCATTAGCTTGCTAAGGGAGATGTAGCCTTATTATCCAAGTCTGTTGCTTTGTTACCCCACACAAGAGGTTTTACCATTTGTTTTTAAGTTTCAAGTGTACTGGAATTGATATGGATGTTTGTGTCGCCTCAGCCCTGCTGACTGTCACAGGACAAGACACCTTGATGAGATTTTTAGGGTGTTCTGAATGTCAGAGGAAGGTCCTTGGAAGTCCTTTGGGGTGGACACTATTATAAATCAGAAAAGGTGGGGCATTTGTCCAAGGTCAGAGAGCTGCAGGACAAATTTCACATGCTGTACACAAACGTACAAGGACAAATGGCTACATTACAAATGCATTAAATATGTTGTCTCCGGGGGGGCTATAGATGAATGGCTTTCCATACCAATATCTGTCACATTGCCTGGGTTTTACACCATTTACTGTGAAGGTAACAATGCTTAAATAAGGATTAAACTCTGTTACAGAATCAAATCAAATACTGTTAAAAATAAAGTGCAACAATGGGTGAGCACTAATTACAGCTGGACAGGACAAGGAGCAAACAAACAATCTCCGAAAAATATTTTTAAGCATAAAACTGAGTGATGCTTACAATGGCTGAACAAAGAACTTAGGGAAGCCACAATGGTAAACATACACAAACGAACTAAAACAGTGAACATTCACCTATCCATTATTCAACCATGTAGGGTTGTGGGTGGTCTGGAGCCCATCCCAGGAAGCCTAGGGGAAAATGCAGTGTACACCCTAGACAAGGTACCAACCCACACACACACACACACACACACACACACACACAGAGAGAGAGAGAGAGAGGCTAAATTTGAATTGTTCAGTCCACCTAACCATCATGTCGTTGTGCTGTGGGAGGAACCCAGAGAACCCAAAGGAGACCCACATGTTATGAGTCAAAGATTTGAGCCTAACCACAGATTATCAAAAGAAGCTTCAATATTGCAACCAGGAGGGGGAACCGGACAGAATAATACAACTACCAGAAGAAGTTGGCAGTGGGCACAAAATAACAGCCTTAAATACCAAACTAAACCAAACCCAAGACAGGGAAAACCAATTCATTAAATATATTACAAGGCGAGATGACTAACTATTAAACAAGGATGCTGCTGACAGCATCAACCATGACACCACGCATGCGTGGAAAGAACATGCAAATTCCACACACACACACACACACACACACACACACACACATACAAACAGTACTGAGAACCAGATTTTAACCCTGGACATATGAAGCAACAGTGGAACCCATTGAGACCCCCCCTTAATAGTTGGCTTCCGGGCCAGGCATGCATTAAATACAAGATCCTGCTGCTTATGTCCATCCAGTCCATCAGTGGTACTGCTCCAGGCTACCTCCGGTCCCAAATCAAGTGCTATGTCCCCTCCCATTCTCTACGGTCCGCTAATGGGAAGAGACTAGTTGCACCCCTGCTGAAGAACCTAGTCTCTTCTCATCACTGGTGCCTGAATGAGCTGCCTCTTGCCTTGAGGACTTCATTGTCCCTGTCCACGTTCCGAAAGCAACTGAAGACGTGTCTCTTCAGGGGGCACCTCAGAACTTGAAACCTCACCTTGATCATGTCTGCTTCCTTTTACTCCATTGTTGCAGGGCTGTTTGTTCGTACACCGTTTTCCTGTTTGTACAAGACTGTACATTTCCCTTCACCTCTATGACTTGTGAGGATTGCTTGACTTAATTGGGTGCACTTTGTTTACACGACAGCACTTACTGTCAGCTGCGGTGGGTTGGCGCCCCGCCCTGGGTGTCCCCTGCCCTGCGCTCTATGTGTTCTGGGATGGGCTCCAGGCTTCCCTGTGACCCTTGCCAGGAATAAGCGGTATAGAAGATGACTGATTCTCTGATACCGTTTGACCTCGTGTTGACATGCACGTATACTATTATTCATTGTAAGTCGTTTTGGACAAAGACGTCTGTTGAATTAATAAATGTAAATGTAATAGTGAACATTGAAACAATGGAACAGTGAAATAAATAGAGGTGATATTTGAATAATGAGAACCACTGGAGAACTGAGGTGTGACTGTAGCATGCAAAAGAAGTTTAATGTGCATGGCATCCAGAGCTTCTCATGATTTTGCCTCTAATACTTTGTGCTTGATTTTTATCAGTGTAGTAAGTGTCCCAAGGAAAATGAAACAGTCCATGTGGCGTATGAGACACAAATCTTTCCTAATGCTTCTCAGAGATAAAGGGTATCTGGACGTCTTTCTTTTACATGTACCGCTACTCTTACTTTGTTAAATAACCTGAAAGTACTGTAAGACGACATATTCTTGTATAATGTGTTGCACTATAGTACACGATTATGGTTCCTGGTCAGTGTTTTCCACTGGTTACTTTGTCCTCCAGGTTTTAACACTAAGAAATAAGTTAAAAAGTGGCAATTTTCATGCTGTAGTAGCAATGATAAACTGTTTTAGAAATTAATGAGGGCAGAACGTGGTCTAATGAGGGGTTGCCTAATTGTTTTCATAAATTTAGCTCTGCAAGCACTCCCCTGCCCAAAAAAAGCCTTTCCAAGGATAGGCTCACGATAGCATCAAAAGGAATAAGTGAATGTTATCAGACAAAAATTTAGAACAGCATGATGAGATGGCCTATTTCAGAAATTAAACCTGTTCAGTTTAAGCCAGTGTAAATTGCACACAGTGTGGAGTTTGATGAGACATTGGAATTGCTTCTTGTGCATAATGCTTTGAGCAGCACTTTATGAAACGAAGCGTTTTGAATGGGGAGAGACTGTGACAATAAACGGGAGCAGCAGGGTTGTTCTGCGTGGCATTGTTCGCTGTCTGTTAATTGACCGGTCGCTTTTTATGAAGATTGATTTGGACTTTTTTCAGTAACTAAGAACTCATGAGTCATGTGTACGGAGCTAATATTTATGTTTCTATCACAAATGAGGAAAGCGAAGGTCATGTCTCAAACAGAATGTTTGTGCTGCCAGACCGGAGCAGCACACAAGATTACCTTCTGCTTTTTGGTCACAGTGGATGGCAGCTCTTAAGGACATTCACAGCCACGCAGAAGTGTGTTTGCTACACAGCCACATTTTTCCATGTAGAAATGAACAAATAAAAAAGTCAACATAAAATCACGATACTAAAACTAAAGGGTACAAGTTAAGGTACACAAATTTTATGAGTTGCCTAAGTTTTAAAGATAGAAATATGGTATGTAAGTTCACAAACGCTTTAATGAAAATACCATATTATCAGTAAATGACCTTAGAAACACTGATAACAAGAGATATTCCCCAGTGAAATACTTACTAGTTTTTTTCTTGTGAATAATGGTGTAAATCTAATCCAGGAGAGCCTGTCTCATTCAAACTGTACTACTGGTCGGGTTTCCTCTGAATATTTTTCTTCATGTCATTGAGCCCTTCATCTAGGCTTTGGTAATTAACTCCCTTATGTCTCATATGGCTAAGCTACTCCTTACAGGTGGCACTACCTGGCTGGCCCCTCACAGTCTAAGCCGTCTGCATCCACTGCCAAAGCCAATGTTGGCAGAGACATATTTTTAATGCAATGAAAACTGGAAAGCCATATGCACTAAATAGCTGTACCAATGTGCAGACATTAAATACTGAAGTGTAAACGTGATGTAGCTTGTGAATTTTCGTGACTTAATTAGTTTTTGGGGTCAGTAAGAATGTGTCTGGTTGCAGGTGAAGAGCCTTTATCAGCTCGTTCCATATGCAGTGCCCGCTTACCCGCTCCATTTAGGCTGGCACGTGATTAACTGGGTGCTGCACAGCTCCAGGGCTTGGGGGTGCCCTGCTTTTGATCAGAGTGACTCGGATCAGCCGCACAGCGCTGCCAGCGCCGCTGTGATCGTGCAGGAGATTGGTGCAGTCACGGATGACCACCGGAGCGCTGCTGGTGCCACGTTGATACCAAGTATTGATGTAGTGTGAAAAATAGCATGGGGGGGGGGGGCGAGTGGGTTTCCGTTTCCCCTTAAAAATGCATAGTCACTTTCCTGTCCTACTTGCAATATCATATTATACAGGGAAGTAGGGGCAGTAATTCTTGAGATTAAAAGGGATGGAATGCTGATTATTCACTGTTTAGCTGTGAAAAAAAAACATTTAATAGCATTGCTGGCTATTGAGGCCTAAGAATGAAGGTTCAGTCTGTCTTGAGTGTGAGCTGACGCTCTGAGTGGTTTGATGAGGTTAACACATCAAGCAGCTCTGCTTGAAAAACAAGCAAGCCGTTTTACATGTGCTAAAGCATTTGCATTATCTTGCCAGCACACTGTTTGAAGCGTTTTCTTTTTTTTTGCATAGACTATTACACAACTTCATGTTCTTTACCAGGGTCTTTTCATAGCACATAGATGACAGCTTCCTCTTGCACTGAAGTGCCACATAAAGCTGCTTCTGTGGAAAAAATAACACTGCGTATGAGACTGAATGAACTAATATGTATATATGGTATACCAGCAAAATAGCATATGGGTTATATTGCACTTACTTGCTTAATTGTTACTGAAGCACTGCACGAATTCCAAACAGCTTCCATCTCACGCCCTGTTAAACAGAATTTCAGTGCTGAGAGCATATCATTGTGCTTCTTGGAAACACTCTTTTGACTTCCCGTTCTTACCATCATTACGTTTGTTTAGGCTGTGCTTGGATTTCACTGTTGAACTTAGAAAAAAGTAAGCAAAACAGAACTTGATTGCAATGTCAGGGGGAAAATAGGAAATAGAACAAGTTAAGGACAAACCATTGTGCCTCCTCGATCTAACACTGATTACATCCTTTTTATAACCACAAAACACCCAACAGCCAGTAAAACGCAGGTTTGGGGTATAGCAGCGTGTCTCGTGGAAGAAAAAAAAACAAAGTATATTCTTGTTTTTTTATGAATCCCTCATTAGTCCCACAATGGGGAGATTCGTTGTCTACATGTAACCCATCCCCTAGGGGAGTAGTGGGTAGCTGTTGTTTGGTGCTGGGGGAACTGGCACACGGTGTCTTACTCAGGAACACGTGTGGTGGCTGAGGCAAAATTTGAATTTGAGACTTCCACAACCCAGGCTGACATTCTGTCCACTGAGCCATCAGGCCACCGATGGAGTGTATGTATTTAAAATAAACCCCTGCAGAGATAAGCCATCTATACGAAGTTTTTTCAATGCTGCAGTGGGTTGCCACCCCATCCAGAACGTAGATGGACTGATGATTAAACAAACTGCCAAGTGACTGAGTGATTCTTGTATTTCATTTTATGGTTTGGAGATGTGCAGCGCTGTAAATACCTAATATTGGAAGTTGAGTAGGACTGGACCTGGTTACCACTTGAATGGAGGAATACCAGGAACTGTTCAAGGCCCTGGGGACAAAAAATGGCAGCCCATTCCATTGCATTTTACTAAAATAACCACATGAATAAAAGCAATCAGGATAGACTGATATGCTTAATAGTTGGACATGACTAAATGACTTGTGCAATAAATGTTCTGTACAGTTTATTTGTTTTAAAGAATGGAGTGAACCAATCGGATGGTCTTGTCAGGTGCATGGAGGAATATTCATTACCAGGAGCGCATTGGCGCTCTGGTGACAACACCCGAGGCCAGCTGAGAGGCGAAGTGTGAAGTGTGTTCCGCATCAGTCTTCCTTCCTCTGTTACTCTGAGCCTTAACGGTGGCAGCCAAGCATGTCCTTTAATTGGCAGCGAAGAACAGGCCGCATGGAGCCCGCATAATATGTGGAATTCAGCTCAGCTTCTTGTGGGATGAAAAGAAACTTTTAAACATAGAACTTTCACAGAGAACTTGCTATTTGCAGAATATGGGCTGTTTTTTCGCATTTTTGTATTATGCACGGCACTTGTCATGTCTTCCATGTTCTGACCTATTTTCCAGGTTCCCTGTCAGATGCGGCACATTTACCATTGAGTCTTACATTTTTAATTAGCCTTACAATTGTCTTTTTGACATTTTATATTACAGTTGCATACTGAAAAACAGAATACAAATTAACTGACTGAGAAAAGATGTTCTGTGGACCACTGTGAAATTCTGTGGCAGTAGGCCTTAGAGATAATGAGGTTCGCCTTTCTGAGATATGGGACCTGTATGGATTAAAATTTGGTAGCATACCCATTAGTTACTAGTGAAGTAAAGATTAGCAGAGGTTTAACAAGGGTCCTTTCCACCTTCACGGCATGAATGGCTGATCCTGACAAGCTGAGGTGTCATAACTTTGTCATAGGCTCATGGCCTACAGATGTATTTCATCATGGCTGCTGAAGCTGCCATTGTGTTCTATGCCGGGTGTCAGTGTCAGTTCCATCCTTGTGTGCCACTGTGTAGCGTACTGGTCAGTCTCCCTCCACTCAGTACCAACATATCAGTGTGAATCCATCCTGAATAACACAACACATGAAAAGATTGTTTTCCACATTTTTAGCCACTTTTTTGTAACTTTTACATGTACATACTAATACAATGAACATGAGTCTGCCCCGCCATTATAAACTGAATTAATGTGGCCTGAAAAATCAAGAGACATATCTGTGCAGGTGCTAAATGTAAGTTAACAACAGCCTGGAATACCTGCATTTAAAAAACAAGAATGTGATTAGTCTCCCTAAGAAAATTACATTTCTGTTTTTTTACACTTTTAAAGGGATAAAAGTGATTGTTTTATTACGTTTGTTTGATTACAAATAAAAACCTCTATCACATTTACAACATGCTTTTATCCAAAGCAATATACAGCATTTCACTGGGGGACAGAAGCATTTGGGTATCATACTCAGAGATGCACCTGAGCTGGGAGTTGAAGTGGTAAACTTCCACATTCCAGCCTAATATTCTATCTATTGAGCCACCAGGCCACATAACCTTGAGTGGTCACGCATTATAGCTACATTTAAAACCCTGCTTTCTTTGGTAACTATTGGTTTGCTCTGTGTGCAGAGCGAGTGCAGTGAACAGTGTGGGACACTCGCTCAAACATCATGGTGTTTGTTGGTCAGACAAATCTGTGCCAGGGAATTGAGAACCAGGTCATCTATTATTAGACTTACTAAATGTAGGACATTATGGCTATTTTTGCAGGAGGTTGGTATGAAGACAATGGTGCGTGGTTTGGACTGGGTCAGTGGTGTGTGGTGTGAAATCTGTGCCACATTAGACACATCTGTATTGGGACACAGGACAGAGACCTGTATGTCACACTGGGTACTGCTGTAGCCCACTTTATGAGTCTGATTCTTTGCTCAGATAAATATGTGTTGGTTGAAACCCTTGTAAATTTTGCAACAGAAGCATGAAATTGTTTTGGAGATTGTGCTCAAAACATGCTAACATCCATGTCCAACCACTTAACTGCCTAGATGTAAGTGAAGTAGCTTTGACATGTCCACTCATTAATCTGACCATGTCCTTGTAGTAAAATGCAGAGCTTGAATTGATTTGGATTTTTGGCCTTTAATCCAATGTAGAGTAAGAATCAGAATTTGAATTTGGAAAAAAAAACTAGACTATGTAATTTTACTTTGTTATATGACAACAGAATTTCATTGTATTACATTAAAAGTATTGTATGAATGCAGAGAACCATTTATTGTCAGATTAATGTTCCTAGTGTAGCATGATACTTATGAGTGCATTCAACTGTGTTCAGAAGACTGCTGTAATCATGTTAATGTCAAAACAGTACAAGGTTTTTTACACACTCAACCTTTATTACTCACGAGTTACAATCAACTCATTGGAATGCAATGAGTTGATTATGCACACAGAAATGTAAAAATTAAAATTGTTTTCATGTAGCCATTCATATGAAGTTACTGGGAAGCCGACACTGACATTGAAGGCTGTGCTTCTGTCCAGACCTTCAGGCTGCTTCAGTGACGTGTCCCTGTGATTGACAGAAATCCGCAGCCAATTGGTGGAGCAGCTCAAATGCCTGGAGCAGCAGTCCGAGTCGCGTCTGCAGCTGCTGCAGGACCTGCAGGAGTTCTTCCGGCGCAAGGCCGAGATCCAGCTGGAGTACTCCCGCAGCCTGGAGAAGCTGGCCGAGAGATTCTCCTCCAAAATCCGCAGCTCACGCGAGCACCACCAGCACCGGTGAGGTCCAAGCCTACCACCCTGAGAGTTGGCCAAGAACTGTGAGGGTGACAGTGTGGCCGTCCCCCTGGACTTTAGCGTGTGTGAATGCATGCCTGGCTGTTTTCAGGAGGATGCATGCTTTTGCTGACAGGTTTTAAACAAAATTACTGGCACATTATGGCAGATGTTATACCTGAAAGTTAATGAGTCAGGGCATGAGCAGGTAACAGGCCCCAACAATATCACCTGCTTTTTGTCTTTGCACTTGTTTTCTGCTTTATGAGACTTGTTGGTACATATACCCTGCTGTTTTGCACTGCATTCGTCTTCTGCTGTGATGTGAGCCAGACATCTGGGGACGTGCAAAAGGTGATGGGGCTCAGCTTTTGTAAGGGCTCCCTGTCATGGCAGGGCACCTCATGGCGGGAAAGCAAGGCCCAAACCAAGAAAATAGGCACTGGTGGCTCGGAGAAGATCTGCATCTCATGCTTTGAAATTTCGTTCAGAGCACAAAAGAGGAAGACATCTGCTCTAGTGAGCACGTCTGGCTCACACATTTTATTTTGAGCATTGTCAACAATACGTTTTAATTCCCCGTAATGTTTAGACATACCCTATCATGTAGGGCACACTCAAGCTTCTTCGTGTGGATTTACATATCAAGGGGCTGCGTTAACTTCAATTACGGGGATAAATTTTGGATTTGGAATGAGACAGCTTGCACTGTGGGACCCTGATATGAAGCAGAATGTTTTACTTTGAGCAGAGTAGAGAGAGGAAAAAGCCGCTGTTTGATCTGCTCACCAACACACGCCCCCCCATCCCTTGCTTTGCGCTAAGTGGTCATTATTGTTTTTTTTAGGCACATTTGAGTCTAAATCGGGCGGGGCTGTCAGGATTTCTTCATGTGTTCCCTTGAGATGTTCTCTGTGTTCTCATTGCTTCTGTGTTGCCGTTTTTTCTTTGCTGAGCTTTATGTTTTTCTGTACCCTTCTCATTTCTGTTTAGGTTAAATGGATGTGTGCCAAAGTAATGCAGTGAAGTTATGTCCATGTTATTTTGAAGAAATGGTAAAATGTCTACATTGCTTAAAGTTGCTTGACTTGTATTACCAGAAGCGCTATAATTTTCCAGTTGATACGTCAAGCAATCGCTTATATATTACCAGTAGCTCAAAACACATTAACACAAAGAAAACAGGCAAAAATACATCTATAGTTAAAAACAATGACCCTCCCAATTACCGTCCTCAAAAATCTGTTAGGAATGAACATGCATAAATTGGTAGAGACCTCTCCGACCTTAGAGATAAGGACCTGTAGTGGTAATAAAAGCTATCAGCCTCCGACGTGAAGCCCAGAGGATACATGTAAGGATTTCCAATTTATGTCTGATGCTCCACTGAAACACTTCACAGAAGGACACCGTTCTTCCTGCAGAGAGCTCCTCTTTCATGGTTTGGCTTTGTGTTTTCTTTGTTTTTCATTGAAGGAGATTCACATTTGCTTTATAACACGATCAGTGTTTTTTTAATTATGCAATTCTAAAGTTTTTTTTTTTTTTCCACAAAATAATACAAAATTGTCCCCAATAAAAACAAGTGCTTTCCCAGAACAGTTCTGTTCTTTACCAAAGATACTGCAGAATGATCTATACTGGGACGGAACCTTCTCGTTAGAGCCGATCTCCTTACTCATGACACTATCTGCTGCCAGAACGTAGTCTCGTTGGGACCGAAGAAGGAAAACGTCACATTTCAAATCCTTTGCCCAGAGGCTTTCAACACTTGCACAACACTTTAATGTGTTGCTAACATGCTTCATCCACTGCGTTCAGAAACACCTCTGAATCAGCGTGAGGATCCTTTTTTTTCACTTTTCTGCCAGTTTACACTAAATTACATCATATTAACCCATTTCATGGATGTGTGATGGGAGTTAAACATAATTCTTTTTTAATGCCATGTTCCTCTCCAGCTCTCTGCGTTGCTGGTATATTGCAATGTGCGCATGCAGTACATTTATAAGAAACAATCTCTATCATGCTACTTGCATGATAGAGATTGTTTCTGTAAAGAAAGAAATATCCATCCATTTGCACTGGAACGCTGGTAGTGTGGATATTTGATCTGTCTGGACTAGTGAGGGAGTTTCCTGGCTTTTGGGGAGCTATGTGCTGCTGAATGAGCTTGTAGCTCCAGCCTGCGGCACAGCTGATAGTGAGGCAGAGCTCAGTGAGGGTCTCTTAGCTCGATCCCAGGCTTGAGAGAAGAGGATATATCCAGAGCAAGCCATTAGAGGGCTGACTTCCCTTTGCCACGCCTCCATCACCTCGCTGAATAAATGGCTGAACAATACACAAAATTCTGATTTATAGGTCGCCAAAATGGCTTCAGCATTTTAAGAGAATATGCAGAATAAACTGTTGCCAGGGGCTGTTGCAACAAGACGAAGCACAAATTTAACAATTCTTTAAGAGCTTATCCCTTATGGGGTCACAGGTGGCCCAGAGCCCACCAAGGCGGGTCTAGGGCACAAGGCAGAATACACCCTGGAGTGGGTGCCAACCTATCCCAAGGTGGTAGGTACAAATACAGATGTCCTGTTTCAAAGACAGATGCCTTACAAATCAGACACCACGCCTACGAAACAGAAGTGTAGTGCTCACTAAATAAAGTTATGAGAACTACATCGAGAATTGAAGATCTTAAATTGCACATACTGTGTGTGTGTGTGTGTGTGTGTGTGTGTGTGTGTGTGCGCTCATGTGTACCTGTGAGCCTTCTGTTGCCTGATTTAGCCACCATGCCCCTGTAACCCAAAGTTTGATAGTGAAAATTAAAAACTACCACATTCAAATATAACACACCAAATTACCAAATATCAAGCCTGAAGCTTGATAGTGCTGACATAATATTTGGCTTTATAGGTAGACTTGTCAGAGATTAGGTGTGTCAGTTTCAGCTTTAGGAAGTAAGGAACAGTAATGAAAAGCTTTTTTGCACAAAATTGTAAGAATGCCTTAGTGTGGAACATCTGTATGAGTTTTTTGCAACAGTTCTGTGCATGCGTGCATGACGAATCACGTGCTTGATAACTTTAAAAAAAGCTTTGAAAAAACACTTGTCTTCCTGGGGGGGGGGGGGTGTAAGGGATATAGAAACCATTTATTTTTAAAATGTACCATAACATAAGTGCAGAGGGAGCACACATTTCTGTTTTCACTAAATGTAACGGTATATAAAAAGAAGACATTTCGTGGATTTGGGGCTTTAAGGTTGGCAAACCATGTCCAGAGGGTAATGTTTCACTGTTTCATTGTACAGACCAGTATGATTGAAAATGGCATAAAGTGGTTAAAATGAATATAAAATTATGTGTAGCAACAGATTCAGGCACAGCAAGTGATTGTAACTCGACCTTGGGCTAGTTTTAACAGACTATTTTTTTGTATGAGGTTTCTGTACAAGCTAATAAAAATGTCATATTTAACTCAGCTCCTGATGTAAGGGCAGATGAATTTATTGTTTTCTCTTGCATACCTCACGAGTAGCTGTTTGGACCTCCAGTGAAAATTGTCTGCATTCTAAAACAATTTAATACCAGGTGAGATGAGAAAGCCATGTGCATTTGATGTTTTTTTGAGTCTTTCTTAGATGCAATTGCAGTGTGCATTTTCCCCTGCAGATCTTAGATCAGTTAAATGCATTTCTTCTTCCTGAAGCCTTCTAATTTGCATGGAAATGGGATCCATGCAGGAAACACTTTTTTTGATGCCAAAGAGGCTTAGAAAAGGCTTTTGCCTCAGCTGAAGACATCAGTGCCTTTAGTAATTATAGTTAGCACCTCAGTGAAATTATGTAGTCAATATTTCTGATTCTGGACTTTTTTAGCAACAGACCCCAGAACATCAGAATGGGAGATTATATATCATCTACTCTCATCCTGAACACTGACACACCACAGGGGTGTGTACTCAGCCCCCTCCCCTATGCCCGTCCATGACTGCTCCCCCATCCACACTACCAACACCATCATCAAATACCATAATGGGGCTGATATCGAACAATAATAAGACAGCCTACAGGGAGGAGGTTCAGCATCTGACAGTATAGTGCTTTCTTAATAACATGGACTTAAACATCACAAAAACCAAGGAACTAATAGTGGACTTTAGAAAATCGAAACACACATAGCACTCTGCCCTCTGCATTCATGGGGAGGAGGTAGACAGGGTAGAGAGCTTTGAGTTCCTTGGTGTGCACATATTGGCTGACCTCTCCTTGACCTTACACATCTCCCATCAGATGAGGAAGGCCCAACAGAAGCTTTACTTCTTCAGGAAGCTAAACCAAGCTCACCTGCTGATTAACTTCTATTGGTCAACAACAGAGAGCCTCCTGACCTACTGCCGCATGGAGTGGTTCACTAGCTGCACAGTAGAGAACAGGAAGGATCTGCAGCACGTGATGGGGAGAGTGGAGCAGATCATTCGCACCACACTACTCCCTCTCAGACATTAGCCGACTTCATAAGAAAGCCAGCTGTAT